>CAJNIZ010000616.1:14987-31441 GCA_905231905.1 Symbiodinium pilosum | reverse complement strand
TTAGGGCTTTGGTGTTTTAGGGCTTTGGAGTTTAGGGCTTTAGGGCTTTAGGGCTTTAGGGCTTAGGCTTTAGGGGTTTAGGGCTTAGGGTTTAGGGCTTTGGGGTTTAGGGCTTAGGCTTTAGGGCTTTGGGGTTTAGGGCTTTGGGCTTTAGGGCTTTGGGGTTTAGGGCTTTGGTGTTTTAGGGCTTAGGGTTTAGGGCTTTAGGGCTTTAGGGCTTTGGGGTTTAGGGCTTTGGGGTTTAGGGCTTTAGGGGTTTAGGGCTTTGGGGTTTAGGGCTTAGGGTTCAGGGCTTTGGGGTTTAGGGCTTTAGGCTTTAGGGCTTAGGGTTTAGGGCTTTGGTGTTTTAGGGCTTAGGGCTCAGGGCTTAGGCTTTAGGGATAAGGGTTTAAGGGTTTAGGGCTTAGGGTTGAGGGCTTTAGGGTTCAGGGCTGAGTGGGTTTATAGAGGGAGATGTACGTAGTAATAAGGGTATTTAGGGGGTTTTGCATGTAGGGGCTTAAAACCAAGCTGTATCTGGTTCATTTTGAAGTTAAGGTTTAGGCTTAGGGTTTAAGGTTGATCCAGATTTGGTGGTTTTGCAAGACTCCTGTTTCCAAAATGACCGCAGCGGAAATCTGGTCCCTATACTTGCATTTATAGACCTACAGGGAACCCTGAATAATTTCCCCCACAGGACTGCTAGATCAACCCCCGAATACCTCCAAAACTCAATCCCAATACACCACCATCTGTAACCCCAGTTTTCATGTCATTCCCATTTCCCATTGCATTCTCCATGCTTCGGTGGGCTGCGGGCTGTATTAAGGAGCAATACCAACCCCCCATAAATTTGTGGTAGCTGTTAAGCCGTAAGGGAGAATGACGCATGATCTTGAATCTCCTGAATCGTGTCCAACAACCGCCCGGGTTAAGAGTCAAGGAGGCAAGGTTGCAGGATTACTTTTCGGATTGCTTAGATCTTCCAACTTTTTTTCGAGCTCCCGCAGCATAAATGAGCGCGGCGAAGCAAACTTCATTAATCCTCGAAGTTCGTTGTTAACAATGAGCCATAGTCTAAACTCCTAGTATCCCCCTTAATAAGCCCTATGGTAGTCCCCTATATAATCCCCACCCTAATTAGACCCTAAACCCTAAACCCCCTTTAAGGAGTTTAGACTGTAGCACAATGGTGACGGAGTTGGGCCTGAAAGTGGCACTCGAGATAGGAATCCTACTTTCCAGGCAGAAATATATGGGGCTTTCCCAAAATTAGGGGTACCTTTGTTGGGGGTCCCAACAAAAAGGATTATACTATTTTGGGGTCTATGTCGGGGTCCCCCTCTTTTGGGAAACTACCATATCTAACCTGCATACGAAACTTTTCGTTGCCCATGAAGCTCCTTGACCAGGGAAACTACCTTAACTCGTCTTAGCGACTATTTCCTCAACTGCGGTGTACTGGGCTCTCTGGGTCCTTATGGATTTACAGTTGCAATGAACCTCCAAGCATGTCCTTCAGCAAACGAATTTCCTGGCATTGTAACACCTGCATCCCATGATTCGCACCATTGCTTCTGCAGCGCGCCTCTACGAAGTACCACTGGAGCACTCTACGACCTCACGGCAAAATGTAATAATCTTAATTTAAAGAGTAACACGCCATTGAAAAGTGAGAGCTTTGGGGATAGTACTAGTCAAGTAGTAACAGTAGCAATAGCGAAGGAGCAGTCGTGGTTGTTGTTGTGGTTGCTGCTGCTGCTGCTGCTGCTGGTGTTGTTGTTGTTGTTGTTGTTGTGGTCGTCGTTGTTGTTGTTGTTGGTGGTGGTGGTGGCGGCGTTGGTGGTGGTGCTGGTGCTGGTGCTGGTGCAGGGGCAGGTGCAGGTGCAGGTGCTGGTGCTGGTGCTGGCGCTAGGCTGGTGGTGCTGCTGCTGCCGCTACTGCTGCAGGAACATTGACTACATAAGAAGAATGCATGAATCCCCTTAAGGTGGAGGACTGCCCAGCGAACTACCCTTCCCTTCATTGTTAGAATAAGCTTTAGGGTTTGCGGTTTAGGGCGTGTTCGGCACACACAAGAAACGAAAAGCATATCCAACAGCGACCTATTTTAGACTTTGCTGGATGGCGCCGTGAAGTCTGTGTTTGGCGGATTGTAGCACAAAGCAGGCGTCAGCCTAGGTCCCACTTGCAGGTCGTCTACCGCAGATTGAATTTTACCCAGGACTTGCCACAGGCGCCTCTGCAGTATTTGAGTTGTGCGAACTCACTTTACGGATTCTTAGAAGGGAATACGGGAATATAATCCCTATCTGATAGGGTACAGTTGAGTAGCTTTTTTGGTGGTTGAACCCAGTTAGATGATACTCCTGAAAGGTATATCATCTTACTGTATATTGGGGACGATGGCATCATTGAATTGCTATTGGAACGCAATGTCCACCAAAGTCTCTGCAGCGCCTATAGTCCTTACATTGCCCCTATATACTCTCTGTATTACCTATACATAATCCCTATATTACCCCTCGATGATCCCTTCCTTACCCCTATACAATCCCTATATGACCCTATATAGTCCCTACCTTACCTCCTGAATAATACTGTTTTCACATAAGTTTCCTTTTGATTCTCCGCAACAACCTATACTCCCTTGAACAAATCTTGGAACAACCTATACTCCCTTGAACAAATCTTGGTAATGTATTGGGGATATCGACATTTTGGGGGGCGGCGACGGGGCTGGGATGTTGATTGTCAGCATGCTTGTCGCTGCTGCCACCACCACCACCACGACGATGACGACGACGACTACTACTGCTACTGCTACTGCTGCTGCTACTGCTGCTGCTACTGCTACTGCTACTGCTACTGCTGCTACTGCTGCTACTAAATCATACTATGGCAACTCCCTGCTGCTCCCCTGCTAGAAGTATATGTCTTGATATTGAGCCACAGACAAGACCCCGATCAGTTTTGGGACAAGGTCTAACTATACAGTACCGTGGCCCTATGTAATGGACCTGGGGGTTTAACACAACAATCAGTTGTAAGGGTATAAGTTATTGTATGTATGTACGTACGCATGTATGCATGCATGTCCCTGCATGTCTGTGTATATATCTATGCATGCATGTATGTACGTATGTGTGTCTATACATAAGTTTTGTCGAGGTTTGTATGGCTAACTTAAACCAGCTGGAAGACAGCGTCTAAGAATACTGAAAACGGGAACCCGCAAGAAAAAGGTTAAAAGATGAACCAAGAGTGTGACCTGCGCTGTCGACCACCCTCCTCTCCGTTCCCTCGAAAACCAGGCCAAAATGCCCCTTTGACTACGGCAGCAAGTCAAGCCTGCGTACTGGACGTCATCTAAACCCTAAACCCTTAACCTTACAAACCGAAACCCTAAAAACCCACCCCCAAGACATGCCTCGGCGAAAAGCGGCCTCATTTCCCTCCCAGACCGAACCTCATATCACCCCCACAGCCCTTATCAAGCAGCATGGACGTTAAGGAAGCAGGAAGCATGCCAAGGGTTCCCCCATACAATCACCGTGCTGGGTATATATATCTGTAAATATCGAGGTTCAGTCTGGGAGGGAGATGAGGCCGCTTTTCGCCGAGGCATGTCTTGGGGGCGAGGTTTTAGGGTTTCAGTTTTAAGGTTAAGATATGCATACTACTAACGAAAAGATCGCCATTGCAAAGCTCCTCTATCATCACACATTTTCCCTGAACCCTTGAGTCCATGTAGCCTGTACTTTCCCACAGGACGGACAGCCAGGAGCCAAATCGCTGCCAGCAATTTCCTGAATCTGCTTGTGCTTTGATGAGATTCGCGAGTGTTAAACTACCCATGAATCTTCCAGAATGGGGATTGCCTCAGGATTAAGACCCACAGTCCTATCTGTTCCTTCTGGGTGGTATCACTTGAGGTTCATGGCGTTGGCTTCACTTTCTACCAGCTACCACTCTGCCTTCCCCTTTGGACTTAATAGTGTGGTGATTTGCATTTGAAAACTAAAACTATCGCCGCACACCACAGTTTGCGGATTGCACCCTTGAATACTCCCCCTTGAGGTTTGCCATTGCTTGGGCGTATTTTGGGCAAATTGTGGCTGATTAAAGCGTGCTGCATGTTGCTTGGCAGGGCCCAGGGGAATTTGGGCTCAGGAGAACCAACTACATTGTCACCAGTCCTAAGCTACTCAGAACCTCACCCCTAATCTCAGGGGGATGTTCCTTTGTACCCTGAGGGTCTGTACCCTTGGGTTTGGGTCCCAAACGATGGAATATGGCCCTTAAAAAGGGTATTTGGGACCCAAAACCTTGGGCTACAAACATTAAGGCCACAAACTTAAAGTCTTTGACAATCTGCACCCCGAACCCTGAGGCCCTTAGACAAACTGTGCCGTCGAGAGGAAAGCTGACAAACTCAACGATCGAAACCACGAAGCCCTAAGTCCATCATCCTTTACCCTCTGCCAGAATCTCACGACCCCCAGAAAATAGTATGACCCCAATATAATCCTAATATTACCCCAATGGGTTTCCATGTTTCTTTGCCATTGTCCCCATATAACCCCCCATATTATCTAAGCTTTAACGCCAGGAACCTTGAAGCATCGATTTCTTGCCTACCTATCATTCATCAGGGCTTCAACCAACCTCAAAAGTATGTAGAATAATCGCCCTAAACTCATAATAACAGCCTTAAATGCCATTATCTTACATACTTTTGAGGTTCAATCTAAACTCTAAACCACAAAAGCGACAACCCAGGCACATGCAAAAACACACAACAAACAGATCGACTCCGAGCATCTGATTGTTGGGGGCAGCCCAAGCCAACACACTCTGGAGATGCTGCCACTGGGATTTGTTGAGGCGCACTTTTTCATTCTGCGGCGCAGTGTAGGCCTGCCATACGGTTTGAAGGGCAAAATCCTGGGCAGGGCCTTAAATAACGTACCTAAACTTTACTCGGAAGCCATGGTGCTATGATGTTCTGAAGGTGATGCCGGATGTAATCCATCAGCAGGATGCCCAGGATTTCAGGCTCAAAGCTGGGGATATGGAACTTAGGTTTGTAGAGGCAAAGGGCTGTTTGGGCTTGATCCTCAGATATCCCTAGATTCGTCATGCTGGACCCTGATATCCTGAACCCCTTCATTATGCCCCTCGCTCTCTCTAACAGCCACTGAGAAAATCGGTCCACCCCACCCTAAAACCCCATCATCCACAAAATTTGTGAGAGCTTAGCGATGCGGTCATCCTTTACAGAATTGACAATGAAATCACGGTATCTACTGGAAAACTGTTTACGGACACCCATAGTTGGGGATCGGAGAGTTAGGGTACAAGGCTTTGGTTGTGACACAACTGGGGTTCCAAGCACAGCTGGGGTGTGTGGACCTTGGGTAAACCTTGCAGGTGGTTGACGGCGTTCCTATACTGCGCCAAGTATAATTCTTTCTCATTCCCCTGCGAAGACGTGACTGTCCTGGTTATTTGATGGCAGCCTTAATCCTAAACTCCAGGATAGGGTTTAGGGTTTAAGATGCTGGATCATCCCAAGGCTCTTTAAGGCTTTGGTGTTTCAGGGTTGGCTGGTTGCGGGGACTTGGCTGGTAAGCTGTAACTCTCTGTACTATCGACTGCTAGGGCATGCTCGAAATTCTTTGAAAACAAGAGAAGCAAGCGCACCCTCTGAACGGAACAAACCTGAGAAAGACCTATCAAAGATCTTCTTTAAACAGAGCTTCTGTAAAGAGTGTTCCAGTATTCTTCCGATTAACTTGTTTTGAAAAACCCTTGGCCCAGACCTGGTCCGAAACCAAAAACCCGTCATTTATTGCCCAGCCATGAGGTCTTCCAAAAGCCACCCCGCTTAGCCCAAAGGCTGTCTCAAAGCCAGTTCGCGCAAGAATCCCCTGCCAAAGCGCCTGATGAGAATGCCCAAATCGTGGAACACCCTCGTAGGACCCTGTTGTGAAATCATTCCATGAAATCGTGAAGCTGAAGGTGTCTGAGTTTGATGGTGAAACCTATATGATACGCTAGGACCAGCCTCGTAATCACCACGTACCAAAGCGATCAGGCTCAAAATTGAGGACTCCACTCTTTCCTGCTCTTTCATCTCTGAGAACCTGCAGGGGGTGGAGAGTCATCCCCTTTTTTTAGTGACTTGCGGGATCCTACAGCTGCAGGTGGGATGCAGATGATTCAGGTATGGGAGGATGCTCACGGTCGCATGCAGCAGTCGAGATGCCTGGTGACCTCATGGAAGGACGGATCATGTCCAGGAATGAATACGGGTGGATATGGGTAGTTCCCAAAATTCTGGGCCCCTTTGGGTATAATTAGATTCTATTACGGCACCTAATATTTAGGGGTACAAAAATGGGACCCCAATTTTGGGAACTACCCATATGAAGGTCTGCACATGCCAGAAGGTGCCTGTTTTTCTGCTCCGGAGTTTTGGACGTAGCAGGCCCGACCACACAAAAGCGACTGCGTGAACTCTGTGCCTGCTCAGTGAATATGCATTGGAAGCCTGTCAGGACCTTTAGTGGCAAAAGACCAGTATGGCAAAAGCCGAGTATGAGGGGCCCCGAGGAGAGCATTTCAGCAGCTTCCGCATCGAAGCCACGACACGTAATTAATCCTCAAAACCCCAAGCCCTGCCAACCTCGTGTGAAGGCCATGAGCATGGTCCAACTCCACGATGCTGTTACGCAGCTTGATCAAGATCTCCTCCGCCCTTGGATGAAAACCCTACGCGCTTTTGACGTCTTCGATGACTCGTGCTTGATCAAATCTGTAGCGATGAGCACTACCGGCTGCGTTACTAATCAGTGTTTCAAGGGCTCCAAAGGGGCCCCAGTACCCCATGATTCAACACTAGACGCGAACGCTAGGCCAGGTCTAGTGGGACATAGACCATTCTGGAGAAATCTTGTGAACGTCTACCCATGCATGAGACATAAGACATTGCCCAAGCCGTTGAATTTCTCACCTACCCGCTTACTTACAAACACCCCTTGACAATACTGCGCTCAATAAAATATGGCAATACCATGACAGAATATCGAATTTTAGAGCGGCGCTGAGGGGGTGCCAGGAGTATCTTTTTGAGGCGAGTACTTCAAACAAAGAACCGGCCTGCAATCCAATAGTTCCTACAGCATCATAGCAGTTTCCACGATTTGCTAAGTTTTATAATTTAGAACTACGGAAGAACGAGATTTGGAGCAGCAATTGCGTTTCTGAAGAATCATCACTGGCATTCTGTTTTAGACTTTGACCTGGTTCTAGCTCCTGCATGTAGGGAGGGAGCCGCATGGCAATACATTGCACGGAGGCTTTTAGCACTGTTTGGGGTTGAACATTCTGAAGCAGGCTCCAAAATCTGAGCATTTCCCATAACAAGGCCTCACATAGAGATAACTGCTTTAGAACGCCGGCTTCGTTACCTCAGGCCCTTGTATCCCATTAAGACCTTGAGGGAGGTTTAGGGTTTTAGTGTACCTCTGAAGCAGAATCCAAGTGCCCCCTCAGGCCCTGGCGTGGGCTTCGACGTGGTATCCAGAACCCATTCTATGAAATCCATGGGTTTCATCTCGGCCTCCGCCTCCAAAGGGGTTATGTAAGTTGGGATATATAGGGATCATAATACAGTGGCTATAGTCTAGTGTGTATATAGGGCTTATAATATAGGGGGTGTATAAGGCTCATAAAATGGGAGGAGGCTTACGGGTGCAAACTGTAGACTCTGTTCATCCCCTGCAAGCTGGGGAGCTAACCTCACATTTGCTTATTTGCTGAGTCCAACACGTTGAACAGGTTGAGACATTGAAGTTGCTAACGTGCTGTGTAATCCCCTCTCCCCTCCAGCGAAGAATACCTCCACACCCTGCAGCAATCAAAAAACAAAATTCCCCTCATTATACAGACAATGGTACCATATTGGGGAGGGGAGGGGTGAATTCTACTTTCCTTCTATACGCGCTGTAAACAGTCGTAGCGTATAAATATTCTACAATAATCTCGCCAGCATTAGAAGCAGAGACCGTGGCTGGCTTCAGCTGGCCCCGCTTACAAAGAAACTGCTTTTGTGTTTACCTACCCCGCAGGCTACACCCCAAATTCAAGCCGGCCACTCTATGGCAATTTCAGAACCTGGATTTAAGCCAATTTGCGCTTTGTTCTATGACCACCATTCGGAAGTGACTGAAAGGAGTACTGTTCCTATCGCCCCATGCACTGTTGGCAGGTGCAGCACACCCTCCGCTCACACACAGTCTCACAATAGTGATATGATATGAAATCCCATCGTGATGACTTCCATATTCCACCCCCTATTCTAAGAAGACCTGCCTGGCGATGACTCTAGCGCAAGCCTCTACTGATCTGTTTATCCCTTGAGGCCCACTCCTGCAGATCGGTCAAGTCTATCACTCTCAGGATCTTGCCTTTGCTGAAGGCGCGTGACTTAGGGCTTTGGATTGGAGTGTCTGGGATCTCTTCTCTGGGATTCATGGCGCAACTCAACCCTTCCTGACTTGCCGAAGGAGCAGGGGAGCAGATGAAACACAGCGCAGAAGAGGCTCTCAAAGGCCAAGGTGCGCTCATCTACATTCATATCCATGTAGAACCTGGCTGAGGAGCAAAGGTATGGGAGCATCAAATGCAGGTCGCTTTACATAGGGATGTTTTTGGTTCAGGTGCAGTTTTTGCTGGAGGTCGGGAGAGACGAGATTCGGTCCCAAATCCTCTTAAAAGCGACCTGGGCAAGAGAGGGCCAAGAAATGAACACCTTAGGTGGACCCCCCACCCAGTACTAGTGACTATTTTGGATAATGAGGATTATATTAGGGTCCTCTGATATTCCTATTATACCACTGTTACAGGGTGGGGGGTCCTCCTAAGGAACACCAAACAAGGGAGGCCTGGCTGCTCAGCCTACCTTCGCCCGAAGCATTACGGTGAAGTTCCGAGGAGAGGGGACTCCACATCACCCACAGGTACTGGGAACTGTCTTCCATCCACATGCAAATAACCATGTAAATTATCCACTTGAATCTGGTCGGATTTGGCTGCTTTTTGCGCACGGGTGTTCATATCTGCGGTGCGCACATGGGAGTAGGTTATTGAGTAGTTTTTTTGGTGGTTGAACCTAGTAAGACTATATTCCTTACATAAAATACTACGCCCCAAAAGGAGGATATAATCCTACCATATGGTGACTATAGTGGGTACCATAGTATCCCCAAATAAGCTACAACCCATTTTGGGCCCCGCTATTATCTTCCGCTGTGCAGCCAAGAAGCGAGTTGACATAGCAGGCCTTCTTTGCACACTCGATGTCCAAGTCCAGGATATCCTTCGTAACCCATTAGGGTTTAGGGTTTAAAGCTAAAAAAGTATCCAAGAACCCCGCCACAAAAAGATTTGGAAACCTATGGGATTATTGGGAGGTTCCATATCGGGATCCCTTTAGGAGGTCTGGGTACTAGGGTTACGACATGCATTCATGGTGAAATTGGGAGGCGGGGTCCTGTTGGCATTGCAAGAGCCCTGTGATTCTTAATTAATCCCTACTAAATGAGGTTTTACCCGTAAACGAAAAGGTGACCCCAATATTATGACCCTAATAGTCGCCTAGGATCCCATAAAAGGATCCCCAAACCCTGGCCTAGCGGTACAAGACTGAAACCCTCCATTGCACTCCCTATCAGTTTTAAGGGCCCCCATTTTGGAGAAACTCCCAGGTGAGCCACCGCGACTCCGAGGACAAGTGCCTTGACATCTGCCTTCTACACTGACCCACGAGGGTCTAGGGTTTGAAAGTGCACACGATGTAGCTTGCTGGTGGTTAGTGCACCTGTACAATGGTCCTCATAGGCTTGCCAACAAGAATCCCTATACCTTGCTAGCGATACTAAACCCTAAATTTGCGACCTGCCTCCACCCATGGGTGTAATATTAAGGGCTATATATAGCTATAGTATCAATATTATCCAACTGTTGTTGGGTGAGGGTAGGACCCAACCCTGAATAGTACAGTAGCTTCAGCTTTTTCGCTTCGCCACCAGGCACCAAAAAGAAAAACATCAGCATGCCACCTGCGTTCCCAGTCTCCGAGACCCACAAGTCGCGAGTTGCTTCGGCATACTGGGCAATGTACCTATGTTCTGTAGCTGCCTGGGAAACCTCCCAGATTTGTCTTTATGGTGGATTTAGAAGGAACAAAAATATTTTTCAGGACATCCCGAGGGTTCAGGGGGTCCTCGAGTGAGGTAGCTGTTCTAAGATCTGCCATTTGATGTCAAGGTAGTGAAGGAAGGAAGTTCAAGTTTCTTATATCGTGTTATAGGGATTGCATAATGGAGTCTCTGGGAACCCCCTGATCTGTCAGCACGCGTGGAAATAACAACCAAAAACCACTATCATTATTACGAATATTTCTATTAGTATCACTATTAATATTGTTAAGACTACTATTATTAATTAGTATTCTTACGAAAACAGAAGTCAGATCCAGACTAGGGAGTGATGTTCTCTGTATAAGAGAGGCCTCGGAGCACAGACAAAAAGCAATGACTCACTTTTTGGGAGGAAAGTGTGCGTACCACTTTTGGGGGGGGGGCAGAAGATGGGAACCTTATTTCGCGGGGACTATCTATTTCCTGTAATTTTGAATATTACTACGCCCACGACTATGATCATTGGTATTTCTACAACTAGTATGACAATCATCAGGAAATATCGCGGAAGAGGGTTTGGCTGGTAGGTGATCCTACGGTTCTATAAGGATTCTTAGGGGTAATGTTGGCAATTATGTAGGCTTCTACATTACTAGTTGAGGGGTATGGGGGAATGAAATCCGTTGCTATCGCACGATGTACTTGGGCATCCACCCTGCCACTCCCCTGCACATAAATGCAGGAACTTATCTTTGCTGCTGCCTGCATCCCAGAACCAGGCCACCACAACTCATCATGCGGCCCTGGTGCTCGTTGGCATACTCAATGAACATGGTAGTGCACATCGGCGAGTTGGCCCTGAATTTGGCGCATGAATCGCTTACTCCCAGGAGAATGCTAGCGATACACGTGGTAGCTATGCTGCCACGCCTAAGCTATATGCTTAGTATGGGCACATGACGGTATCATACTTGTATGTTCTAATGACATTTCTGATGATATCGAACCTGAACTCACCCTAACTAGAAAGAAGAATGAACCTCAGTCCGGCAAAGGTCACAGCAGTACAAATGGCTCAAAAACATCGGCCTTCTCTGGGCCTTTGGGTCAATGTTGCGATACTACCCCCGCAGCGCTAGCAGATGTCGAAAGAATGACTAGCGGCAGCTAACCCCGAACTGAAATCTTCATTGCCGCCCAGGTTCAGCAAACTTGCCAGTGAGGTGCTGGAAAGCACGAAAACCTGAGAAAAGTTAGGCACGGTCAGACCAGATTGCACCGATGAAGGCTGCTTGAAATATGGTAGTTTCCCTAAATAGGGGGACCCCAGTATAGACCCACTCATTTTGGGAAACCCTAAACCCTGTTTTTACCCCTGTATATCCCCATATACCCTTAAAAAATCCCTATGTACCCCTATATATCCCTATTGATCCCTGGGAAAGCTCCAAATATTATTTGGGGGATCCTGCTGCTGTGGCCCCTTTGGAGGTGCTGCCTGCCGACCTGTGAGCTTCATATATAGAAATAATGGAAAAGAAAAGGAAAGTACTTTAGTGGGATTCTGGGGTTCTATAGGGTCTAGGGTTTAGGATGTATAGAGATGATGAAAAAGAAAATGGAAACATTACTTAGTGGATATATAGGGGTATGACAGGTGTTATACAGGGGTATAATCTAGGGATAGTGGAAAAGAACATGGAAGATACAATAGCATATAGGTGGCGATGCCGATATGACACCCCTGCCATAGTGGAGAAGCATCGTCCTTTTCAAAAGGCGCCCGCGCGCCGCACCATGTTGCACTAGAATATATAAACATAAATCTTTAAACCTCTGAACCTAATCCTTCCACAAGCGGATGTCTTAAGTTGTGGAAACCCTAAACCTAGATACTTACTTACCCTTTGATCTACATGTAATCCGATTAAAACAATCAAGAAACCGCTCAAAACGGACTCCTGATTTTGAGAACCCACGCATGGTAGTTGTCTAACTGACCTGTCCTCAATATGGCTAGAAGGTAAGTTCCCTTTTTGGTTAGGACCTCCTTTTAAAGGATGTGCATTCTCAACTTCACTCCACTGAAGCACCTTCAGATTTGTCTGGCAGACTCAATTTCCACACGCCACTTTCAACCTTCAAAGGCACAGGCGTGAGGCTTTAGCGAGCAGTGCCTCAAAGAGATCCGGCACATGGGCTCTCTGAGCTGTAGTGTCGAAGTCAAACGTGAAACACGGCGGGGGTGGACGTCAAAACCCTACATAATATGGTAGTTTCCATGTTCTTTTCCATTATCCCCATATTTCCAAACCCTAAGGCGCAGCACCACCTCACAGAATCACCCCAAAATGGTCAAGTCAAACGATCATCCGTGCCTTTGGCAGCGGTAGATGAGCATTTCAAGCAAACTCATTGCCACAAGAACGCCAATCCGGGGAACTTCTCAGCATGGCTTTGCTTAGAGAACTTCGACACGACCATGTCGAAGTCTTCTGGCGTCCACTCAATCTTGTCGGGGGGATGATTTGAATCATCTGCCACCCACGCATCAGCCGCAAGCCAATCGAAATGTTTTCCTGCCTCGCCCCTGTGGAAGAGCGAAAGGCACAAATGGAACTGGGATCGGTTGAGTTTGCCCCCTTGGTCGAGGAAGAACTGACGAATCACCTGGGTTGCTTATGAGCTTAACCTAAGTTCCCATAACTAATGTTGTTCCACAATTATAGCATCATAAATCAAACTACTCAACAGCAATTCTAAACCCTAAGCCCCAAAACCCTTAACCCTAAACCCCCAATGCCTCTAAGCCCTTTTGCCCTAAACTCTCCGTCCTAGCAACTTGATCTCCTTTGAAATGCTCGGAGAATTCGAAGTCATCCTCTGCATCAGGTTCCTCCGGCTCCTCATCGGATTCCACAACCACCGGAGTAGGGTCCTCTGTACTTCAGGCGGTTTAGGGTTGAGGGTTTAGAGGGTTGCCCCAGGAATGGCGAATCATATGGAAAAGAAAATGGAAAATGACATGGAGACAGGGGGTTCCACCACCACTGAAGTAGGGTCCTCTGCGGTATCCCAAAAACAAAATGGAAACTACTATGGTATTTGGGTTATATAGGGGTTAGATCGGAACTATCTAGGGTCTAAGGGTTTACGGTTTAGGGTGTAAGCTTTAGGGTTTAAGGTTTAAGGTTTGAGGTTGTTGTTTTTCAGGTTTGAGGTTTAGGATTCAGGGTTTTCATGTTCCGCTGGAGTAGGGTCCTCCGTTGTGTCGAAGTCTTCTCCATCATCGGGGTCTGGAGTCAAGTCCACTTTAGTTAGCCCAAGGATGGCGAACTGATTGAGAATATTGAAGTCTGGGCTTCCTGCGTAATCATATTGCACGTAGCAGTAGCCCTTGTCTCCCCAGTGCTCACCCCAGCTTTTTCGAACAATGAAGATTTTCTGGCGGTCGTTGTAGCCGACAATCAGCATTGCATGCAAGCCATGTCGCGCTGCCCTTTCGTCTGTTCCTGGGATACTGTTGAGCCATACTTGGTGGGTCAGGGGGACTTAGTAAGAATACTTATAACCCCTATAAACCATATAATAACCCCAACTCTCCCTACTATTACACCACTTACTAAATCCCCTAACCCTCCAAGTAGGGTTGTCAGGGCTAAGAGTTTCTAATGAAATATCTTCCAGCATGATCATCTTCAATACATGTTTGGTCCAGGCCTACATTACACACCCTAAACTCTCATTCCACGACAGCCCAGGCTCTGCTTGGTGTTGCGATGAAGCCGCCCGGTCCGGGACAAAAGAATTTCTCCGTAAGCGTAAGGCCGAAAATGATCGGATGTCCCTCTGCCAGACCTAGGGTTTAGGGTTTGGGGTTAATTATGTTGGCTTGGGGTCTCTAGAAAAATCAAAATTCTTATAGCTCTCTAGGAGACGTGTAAGGTTTTATGGCTCATGATATTGAAAAAATGTTTTCAGACCAGCCCCGCAGACATTGTCGCATGGCGTCGACGTCCACAGGCACCCTCTTGGTTTCCGTGACACGATACTTCCTGGCCTCTGTGAAGCACTCCTCTGTGGGTCTTTCGTTGACCTTCGTAAGATCATAGGGCCATGAGGTCTCCAGACAGGCACCACTCACCTGCATAGCGGCAATGCCAGCAGAGAGACTCATGCCTTCGTCTTTGGGCGCCCTTTTCTCCACGCCCTTTTTCCGAAATATCGATGCCTCGTCCTCCATGTCTTTCTTTCGCCCAACGTAGTAGATGATCAGTCGGGAGACATCACCCGGGGTATCTCCGGTTGCCTGCGCATGCTTTTGATTCAGGTACTCATAGGCTCCTGCCACAGCATTGGCACAGCAACTGTTACTTTGCGACTGGTCTTCGATTTTGCTCATGTACTTGCGAAGGTCCACCTTCGCTGGCAAATCGTCTGTGGATTTGTACGGCTGGAAATCCTTCGTCATGGCGGGTTCTTCCGCAGACCGTAGGGAGCAAACACCTGGCCGCCACACTTCACTCTACGGCGGAAGAGTCGTGGAGGTTGCACCTTTGCCAAAGCCACCTGCAAACACTTCAACCACAAAGGTTCTCATGGGCGCAGCGCTTCTATGATATGTCTTAACTCCCATGTCAGATGTCTGAGATGGTACATACGAAATGACAATTCAATACAACTGGGTAACTGGGTACAAATTCCGGATCATGGGGAAGACTTCCAAGGGACATCAAGAGGAGTCGAAACAAAATCAAACATCATGGCATGGTCAACCAGCATGCACACACCGCCGGACAGCACATTGACTGGCACCTTCACTCTGTCACGCTCCTCAGGCGTGAAATCAGCCACGACCTTTTAAAGGTCAGCTACAGTGGCTTGCTGCAGCTGTGAAGCGAAGGACGACCCACCTGATCCCATGGCTCTGGGGCAGGTTCTCTATCCCCGTTGCCAAGTCTGTACTTGCTCTGGGCCAAATGCTTCAAGCATCCTCACGTCAATCTGGTCCCTTCGCCACTTCTTCTCTTTGAACAAACACTTCATGAGACATCATTGGCCCGGCGTGGGCGGTCTCGTACTTCGCCAGTCAGCCCGAGACACGAAAGACCTTCATAACAATCCCCACATCTCTGAGGCTTCAACTTCTGCAAAGGACTCGGCCTCAGCAAATACGAACGCCGAGTACTTGAGGGGTGGCTTTCGCGTGGCTGCCTGCTCTCTCGAAAAGTTTTATAACCACAAGGAGAAAACGATCTTACTCTTGGTTTGGGACTTCCGGGACTACAGCCCCCTATTCCAAACTGCCCTCTTGAGGAACAACGCGGATTGTGTTGCACAGTGTCGTGGACTTGGCGGGGACATTGAGATGTTAGGCTTCCTCCCGTCGGCTGCGGATTATAACTTTTGAAGGTCGCTAGTTGTCTGGGGACTGAGCCTCATCTACCCCAAAAAAATGTTGACCCCAGTTTTACTAAATCACAGCCAACCAGGGACGCAGCCATAACCCCCACTGGTAGGGGGTGAATTCTCCGCCCAGGTGGGGACTATCAGCGGATTATGGGGGTCCATACTACGGATTATGGGGGATTACAAGGGTAGCTCCAAACATTAGAGTCCCATTTTGTCACGTAATGTAGCTTACAGCCAAAATGAAGCCCTTAATTTTGAGGAAAACACATAAGATCCAAAGTCAACCCTAGACCCCAAACCCTAAATCCAAAGTCTCGCAGCTTGGGGCCCAGGCTGTCAGCGTGCACACGTGCATCACAGCTTCTGCGTAGAGGGCGACCTGCCGGGCTCATCGCGATAGCGAAATGCGGGGGGGTTCACAAAATTAAAGGTACCTTTGAAGGGTTAGAAGGGTTTATATGGGATAAAATAGGGGATATATAGGGTTATATAGGGAGATATACAGTTTAGAGTTTCCGGGGCGTTCATAATAAGAATTATAGTGTTTGGGTCTATGGGCTCCCCAAGTTCAGGGAAACTAACATTTTGACAGAAGCGATCAAGGGGCAAACGCTGCCAACAGTAGTAGAGACCATGGATTCCTTCCAATGGTCAAGAACTAGGTTTCCGTACCAATATTTCCTAAAAAAGGGGTCCCCGCTGCATACTTGCAGATACGACAATCCACCCCCCAAAAAAGTGGATCCCTAAACCATCTAACTCTAGCCCTATCTACCTCCATGAACCACCAAAGACAAATTCCTAACTACTCTAAGGGATTTGGAACCTCAGTAGAAATTCTAATTTCAGCTAAAT
>CAJNIZ010000615.1:7212-23349 GCA_905231905.1 Symbiodinium pilosum | reverse complement strand
TATATATATATATCTATATGTAGAGATGTCTTTCTAGACGTGCCAATACCTGCTGTAAAGGGATTCCGAAACTCTGAAAATAAGTTTCGAATGGCCCTGACAGCAGGTTTGTCATCGCTCCGAGAACAGCCGGCTACACTGGCGGTGTCTGAGACTGATTAGAACCTAGATCGTGTTTCTGGGTCACGGTTTAGTAGTTTCTCAAGATAATCCCACACCCTAAACCCTAAACCCTCCGCGATCTCCGTGGACTTCCTATGCAACCATTTTGGAAACAGCTTTTCTTTTCTTCGACCATAATCCGTCTGGACCTTACAAGCCTGCAAGCCAAAAACTGACAGCGGAACTCTAGCCGCTAGCTGCTAAACCACCCACATCCCCCGGGTACCCCTTGCATTAACCTTAGTTAGTCCTAATTCTCAATAATAACCTTAGTTAACGGGGGAGCCTAGGGGGGTAGCATAGAGGAGGGTTGTAGGGGAAATTCATGATAGACCCTCTGTACACCTAATATGGTTCCTATATAATCCCTATGTAATACATTCCCTTACTCCCCACAAACTTCCAGTAAGCATAGGCCTGGGCTGGCCAGGTGTTGGCGACGATGATGATGGCTGGGCGGTTGATGGTCAGCATGCGCTGCGACGCTTGGAGGGTTTAGGGTTGAGGGTTTGGGGGGTGTTGCATGTTGCTGAGTTTCAGGGTTCAAGAGTCGGAGGTTGGATTTGAGTGTGCTTCCTCCACCTTACCCCCCCCCCCCCACGCACACATGCTTAAATAACGTTTCACCAGGGCTTGTGCACGAAGCACTGCAAAGTGCTGAAACTTCGCAGGCCTTGATTGGCATATTGGCAAGGAGCATACGGAGCTTTGCACAAAATTTTGGGTTTGGGGTTTGGGTCTTGAATGGGTGTCATGGGTCCACGTGATATGTGTTCATCCATCCGCAAGGAAATTAACATATACTAAGCTAAGCCTTTGACTTCAGCCCTACAACCACAGCTTGGCCTGAACCAGGTAACAGCTTTCACAACGAGGTGCGTCTCCACCTTAAGTTCTCGGACGCAATGTTTATCATTCACGCTTCATGAGCCTCCCCCTGCGGTGAAGACTAAAAGTCCTCCATGGCGCCAAGTACTTTATACTTCATACCATGGGAAATATGGTACTATAGTATACCAAAGGTTATGTGGGACTTTGGTATCAAGAGAATGTCTCAGAAACTGCTGGGTAGCCCCTTGAGAGTCGGCCCTCTTCTCCCCAGCGTCCTTTGCTTGCTTTCTGCCCGGAGATCTATTTGAATACGTTCTTCTTCACGTTTGTTCTTGAGTTTCGGTCAAGACTGTTGTTTCCTAAGCCCTAAACGCTAAACCCTAAATCCTAGTTGAACGGGACTACCCACTCCGAAGTCCCAACGCCTAACAGACACCCCAAATGTCCACCAAGAACTACGGCACCAGCAGAGTTTTGCTAGGGCATGTGGCTCAAGGTAGCAAGGCAAAGTAATCCCCTGCCCTAATATTAGACATCCCGCAAGCCCCAAATATTAGATACTTCAATAGAATGTAATATACCACAACGGGAGTATCTAATATTAGGCGGGAGAGGGGGGGTTAATATTAGGGGGAAGGGATTTATGTTCAAGACATCATCTTCGGGGTCAAGGCTATCGGAGCTTCGGAAGATTACAGTTTAAAGTTCGGCATTTTGGGGGAAGTGTGGTTTGTGTCCAGAGATAAATTAGGGTTGGAAACTCTACACCCTAGAGCCCAGAACCTTAAACCCTAAACTCTAAAGCCAAAAGCCTCAAACCCTAAAGCTCAAAACCTCGAACCCGAACCCCTACAGCCCAAAACCTTAAACCCTAAACCCAAAACCGAAGAGAGACCCATGGACCCTCGATCTGGGTGATTGCTGAGAACTAGTGTTCTGGTGTCAACTTACTAGAGCCCAACCAGGATTGCAAAGCCCGAATTTAGATCCCATCCAAAAAGAGGCAGATGCCCTTAAACCATCTCCAAGCCGGTGCTTTCTGATTCCCAACAACCGAAACCCTAATCCCTAAACTAGTGCTTTCTGATTTCATAAGTCCTCAACCGCAAGCCATAAACTAGGACTTTCTACCTGATTCCTTCCTGATTGTCCAGGTACCCCAGTATATACCACTTTTTTCCTCATTTTTGGTGTCTCCTTATTAAAGCTGAACATTAGGAAAAATGTGCCCTTCCAAAAACAAATATCGCCGACATTAAGCTCTAAACCCCAAACCCTAAACCCTTAAACCTTAAACCCTAAACCCTAAATCCTAAACCCTAAATCCTAAACCATAAATTATTATACGATGGGTTATTGGGGAACGGAGGATGGCACTCCGGCAAGAAGATGCCCTGGGACAGGCTGCGGGGGACTTGCAAGTTCCCGGTATACTCATAGTTTAGGGTTCGGGGTTTAGGGTCTAGGGATTGGGGTCTAGGGTTCAGGGTTTGGAGTTTAGGGTCTGAGGTTTGGGGTTAGGAGTTTAGGGTTTGGGCCGGTTTGGGACTTAGGGCGTTGGGTGTGGGATTTAGGGTCTAGGGATTGTGGTTTAGGGTTTAGGGCCCTTGATTCACCTTAACTAGCCTTAATCATCCTGACTAAACTCAACTAAGCGTGGACCTGGGCGGTAGTGTAGGGGTGTGTAGTGGAGGAAACCCCACAGGGTTTAGGGATTGATGACCGTAAACCCTAAACCCTAAACCCTAAACCCTAAACCCCGCCTTAGAGTTTGAGGCTCTAGAGATGGTGAAGGGTTTTTTGGTAGCTCCAACTCGCAACATGAGCCATAGTCTAAACTCCTTAAAGGGGGTTACATAGGGGAGTATATAGGGGAATACTATAGGGGTTATTAAGGGGGATACTAGGAGTTTAGACAGAAGTTCACATAAGGACCCTATCGCTAGCCTATGATTTTCGTGTGGTGCTGCTTGCAGGGTCGGGGTTACCAGAATTCTCTTATTATTGGAGTCCACAGTTTGACGCTTGTAAAGGTTTGCCGGGTGTAGTTTGGAGAACATGAACATTTTTCCTTAATCCCTTTAGAACCCTCATAAACACACTACTATATGCTTTATAGGGCCCCCTAACCTGCCCTAGTTGTGTCTGACTTACACTTCAGCTAGGTCTGGTAGTAGACTCAGAATGCGAGCTTGCAGACCCTGGCACGGTTTAGGGGGCTTAGGGTTTGGGGCATCAACCCTCCCTAATTATGACCCCCCAAAAAATGTACTACACCAAACATAACATTTATTGTTAAGCGGTGGGGGGGGAGCAGTATAAGCGAGAGGGGATTAATCTCCACGATTCTCGAAACTGCTGATATACAATGCTCGTTGCAAGTCCTGCAAGACCCTCATGCACCTCAAACAAGATCTGCTCCGGGTTTTGGACACAGCTTTTTGCTAGCTTTCTTTGGCTATTTTGAAGGTCCCTTCTTTCAGTCCATGTGACGAACAGCTACTAGATGTAACATAGCGAAAATCCCTAAACCGGGTGAAGGGAAATCTGACCAAGTCTACGCCAATCCCATGTTCAGCGTTGGAAGGCGCTATAGGCAGTTGCGACTGGTGCAGAATAGCTCGATCCTCCGTAATCCTGTTCAAGAAGCCTGAATTAGGACCACACCCTACGTATTCGAATCATGGTGGTAAAAGAAGTAGTAGTGGTAAAATTATCATTGCTAGTCATAATAATGTGACAATAAACAAAGTAATAGTACTGGGACGAGTAGCAGAAGTAGCAATAGTAATACATCTCTGGCGAGAGCAATCCGATCTGCTACCATGCGCAGGTATTGGCCCTCGTCTGTCAACAACCCCAAGCAGCTTGAGAAAGACGTGGTTGTCGGTCTGGCCATTGATATCGACGCCCGAATGCGCCTGGCCGTGAACTCTCTGGGGCTTGAGGGCCCTAAACCCTAACCTTAGATCCTCCGCTAAAATGTTTCGGATCTAGGGTCTAGGCTTGTTTGGGGCATTTTTCGAAAAAGGGACACCCTTCGTCTGAGGCATGTGTGAGGATTACAAGAAAATGTCTTGGCGGCTTTGACAAACTACCAGATTTATATCGGCATTTGTAAGCTTGGGTCCTGCAGAATGAGATAAGCATCACAGAGCATTCCCCAGACAGAGCAGCCAAGTGCGCCCCTGTCTCTGCGTGCGGGGTTGCCGTGCCCATCGGCCCCAAGCTCAAGGTGATCACATTGGCAGCTATGGATGTGATGAATGAACTTGTGTCCTCCAAGGAGGATTATGGCTGCATTTGAGGCGGAGCAAGATTGGAACTTCACCAAGCTCACTTTCCGAAAGATTTTGGAGGAGGCTCTTGGTATGAATGAGGCGGATGATGCCAAGCGTCGGGAGTTGGAAGACTTCCAACACGGAACGACCAGCGATAGATAGATGCAAAGGAGATATGATCAGCAGAATAGTTGCCATTAGAACGGTATATATACTTACTGTTGATACTGGTGACCCGATGTATACCTAGCCATGGACCACCAAGTATACCAACTCATCTCGACCAAGTGAGCGACCCTCAATTGTCCGTCCCTTTCTACAACCCTAAGGGTCCAAGTACCTAATAATCATATACTTACCCAAAACCTGCAGTATAATTACTATTACCCAAAACCCAAGTACCTAATTATTGGGTACATGGACCCTCTGGGCAAGCTTGTGTGGTCCATAAGTTCCCATGAACTGAAGATGCACCCCCTACAAGATTCCTACCAAGGGCCTTAGAGTAAGATTACCAGGTAGCGCCTGCAGAACGGGGACCCTAAATCCCGAACTGTGACCCCCAAGCCCGTGCCCTACATCCTTGTTGTGAAACTGCTAAGCTGTAAGCCTTAACGCCTACATCTTCAACATCCCTAGCCCCTTTAACTGAAAAGTCCTGAGTCCTGAATCTTGCGCCCGAACAGGACATTCTTCAACTCCTCCTATTCTCGCCATGTGAGTAGTGTTTTATTTTGGGATACTATGGTACCCAATATAGAGTAAGATTATATCCTCCTTTGGGTATAGTATCTTATGTAAGGGATCTAATTTTACTGGATTTAACCACCAAAAAGACGCTACTCATGTTCGCTGCACCCTAGGATTTGGGTGGCCTCCGATGGGCAGTGGGACGAAGAGAAGGTTCCTTCCTTTGGGCCGGACGCGATTCCCAAAGGCCCAAGTGTTTGAAGAACCACGGAATGTAACAGCTTCTAGCTACAAATACTATGGTCGCTTCAAGGGAGATGATGGGGAATATAGACGGTTCAGAGTATACTTATTATGGTTTTTGGTGGTATAATGAAGAAGAATCAGATAAAAACGAACAAGGAACATGAAATTAGATGGAAGCTGGGTTCTTATCAGGGGCTTATGACCAATAATACCCCCAAGGTTCTTAGTACCACAGTGACCTCAAGGGATTGGAAACTCTATGCAAACCCTAAACCCCGAAACCCTAAACAAACCTGACAAATAAATTCAAGCTGGGCTCATATGAGCCACTGTCTGAAGTCCTAGTATCTCCCTTAATAACCCCTATAGTAGTCCCCTATATAATCCCCTGTATAACCCCCCTTTGAGGAGTTTACACCCTAAACCCCAATCCCTAAACCCTAAATCCTAGACCCTAAATCCTAAACCCCAAATCCTAAACGCTAAACCCTATATAAAGATATATATACCCCTAAGTCATATACGTAAGGGGGTAGGAGGGCCCCGATGCCCTTGAACCACCAGACCTGTACTCTGCATCTTGACATCTTTCTTTTTGATCCGCATGGGTTTAGGGTTTTAGGGTTTTAGGGTTTAGGGTTTGGGGTGCTAGGGTTTGAGGGTTTTAGGGTTGAGGCTGTAGGGTTTGTGGGTTTTTAGGGTTTAGGGTTTTAAGGTTTGAGGTGTAGGGCCCTGAGCTGTAAACCACGCATTCAACTCCATGAGGACATCGGTGATCATGAGGCCTTTGCCTACTTGTCCTGCCCTGACCTTGAGCTCTAGGCCTTAGGGTTTAGGGTTTAGGGTACACCCTCCAATGTAGTTCCTTTTTGGGTTTGGTATGGTTTTTTGGTTAGGATTCTTATTAGGACTACCAAAAAGGTACTACATAGGAGGGTCTAGGTAAGTCTCTCAACCCCAATTGTTTAAATCCTAAACCCAACTCGTCTGCAAGAGCAACTTAGGATGAATCATTTGCTGTGTCAACGTGCTCGGCTCGTTTACAGCGCCTGTGTATTGCTGGCTTTTTCGCTTAATTCCGAACAAAAATCGCTAAGGGGCCAAGCACCCAATAGTCATATACTTACACAAAACCCCAAACCACACTCACTTCTTAGTACCAAGAGCCCAAGCAAGCAATTACTGGATACATGGATCCTACGGGCTAAACCCTAAGCCTGACACGCACTTACATACACCTGTAGAACCGCGATATGCACCTGTATACCC
This sequence comes from Symbiodinium pilosum, assembly GCA_905231905.1. Lineage (NCBI taxonomy): Eukaryota > Dinophyceae > Suessiales > Symbiodiniaceae > Symbiodinium > Symbiodinium pilosum. Next base: position 16,870 of record CAJNIZ010000615.1, on the reverse strand, counting down.
CCCCGAAAGCGTGTACATGGACCCTTAGGGAATGCATTTTACTGCAGAAAGAAGATGATCCGTAACCTTGAACCCCAAACCCTAAACCTTAAACCCTAAACTAAACCCTAAAGCTTGCACGGTTCAAGCCAAAAGCGGGGAACCCTTGAACCTGGGTTTTGGACAGCGGGAGCTGCAGGGCTAGGGCTTAGGTTTGTGGATTTCAGGTTTAGGGTTTAATGTTTAGGGTTAAGGGTTCTAGGCTTCGGGTTTAGGGTTTAAGGGTTCTGATATGAGTTAAGATTTAGGGCTCAGGGTTTAGAGTGTAAGGTTTAGGGTTAAGGTTTAGGGTTTAAGGTCTAGGGCCCTAATTAACCCGAAACAAGCCACGTCTTTGGAGGTCAACCTGCGCATTTGAAAGCTGCGCCATGAAGTTTAGGGTTTAGCGATTTGGGTTTAGGAGTAAGGGTTTAGGCTTAGGGTTTTTGGGACGTACCTTTCTTACACACGGAATCAAGACGAAGCTGCCTCATGTAGAAGCCTGAATAGCTCATCTGTTTGGAATCCCCGCAGTTTTGGCTGAAGGGTCTGTTTATAATATCTATACTGAAGTATGTCCTAAAATCCACTTGTGATTGTTTAGGCCCCTACACACAATCCCCATAATCCCAGATATTTTCAAATTAAATAGGCGCCAGAAACCCTAAACCTCATTCAAATCCGTTGTGTCCAACAGAAACCAGTCCCCCATAGCACGCCTCGCCGAGATCTCGCTGAATCCGCCTCTCACGCTGGCAGCAAGCTCCCCCACACTACGGCGGATGGACAAAATCGTGTATCCATACTAGCGAAATTCAATAGATATGGGGTATGCAAGGTGGAGCAAAATTTCCTCTATCTACAGTAGGGTAGTTACATCACTAGAAATATGCGTGCAAATAAAAGAACCCACAGAATATTAACCGGATAAAAATAATTTGGGATGTTCCCCACCTACTAGTAGCCCCCAAACTAAAATCAATTTAGCATTCGGATGTCTCAAATGGCTTGCCGTAAACCAACACTAGCATGGCAGCCCAGCAAAGGAAGCTGTGGAAGGACAGAAACCATGCAGGCTTCCATGCTGAATTCCTTGAGCCCAAAACCCTGAACCCTACCTCCTAAACACTAACCCTAAACCCTAAATACATTTTGTTCAAGGCTACAGGCCACCGGGTTGTCGCTGCAGCGGTCACACTATTCAATTCTCTAAGAGACGAATGTAGGAACCTCAAGGACTGTGGATTTGAGGGTTTCGGAATTACCCAGCCAAACAAGAGGATTTGGGTATTGTGTGGAGATGACTCATGCCTGAGAGCATTACTTGCCCAACTTTTGAATGCCGTGTAAACATAGCAGCAAAAGCAGCAGGGTCCCGAAAAAAGGCTCACTGACCCAAAGCTCCCTAACAGTAAACACCTAAGGCCGTAACTTTGTGAACGACAGGGGTATCTGAGGGAGATGTTCAACCTAGGGGTCAATCCTTCAAGCGGCCTGCCAGGGCTTAGGGCTAGCGATTCCGAACAAAAAGAACAAGTAGTGTTGCTTCTGTTGGCGTTAGAGAACTTCTTGATCCTGGGACCACACTCAGCCTTTTAAACCGGACTGCTGTTCAGGAGCTTAAGTCGAGTTTCCGTAGTGAGGAAACCTTGTATCATGTGTAATGTATCCAGGTATGGTTAATGACTTGTTAAAGTTCCTTAACAGCAGCCCAGTAAAACGGGCACCCCGCATCAGTAATCCAAATCTCGACCTCCATCCTAGAAAGTGCTACATTCTCTGCAGATTCCTGTATCCAGGTATGGTTAATGACTTGTTAAAGTTCCTTAACAGCAGCCCAGTAAAACGGGCACCCCGCATCAGTAATCCAAATCTCAACCTCCATCCTAGAAAGTGCGACATTCTCTGCAGATTCCAATTGCGGGCTTCCAAAAACATCTGTTTTACTTATGTTTTTTCTGTTGGGTGGATTCCCTTTGAAAAGGGGGCGGGGGTCCTTGAAAAAGGAGTGTGGTAGCTGGGGTAGAAATGGTGCGTCCCCCATTTCTAGAAAACCCCCGTGTCAAAACGAGTAATGGGCCCTATCTCACCAAAAACTCTCTGGGTCTGCTTTTTCCCAGGGCGATTTCAAAGGTATCGCATCGCTGAGCGGAAGAGGGAACATTGCCGAAACTACGGGAGATATGACTATACTGATACTTATGCGGGCTGCTACTTAACCCGAAACTCTAAGCCCTGACCCCCGCACCCTAAGCCCTAAACCCTAAACCCCAGTCCTAAACCCTATAAACCCCAAATCCTAAACCCTGATTGACCACAAATCCTGAACCCTAATGAAACCCAAACCCTACACCCTGAACTCTGGGCCTGAAGTGTTGGATTGGCGTCTCCTCCACAAGCAGGTACATTCAGGAGTCCAAGGGCTTCTGAAGCCCGCTGACTTTGGGTTTAGGGTTTAGGCGTTTAGGCTTTAGGGTTTGGGAGTTTAGGGTTTGGGGTCTAGGGGGTTGGGGTTTAGGGCTTTAGAGTTCAGAGTTTAGGGTTACTAAGGAGTGTACCCTAAAAAATGTACCTCGAAGGGTCCAGATACCCAAATTATTTCTACTTGGACTCCCAAGCGGCTCCTACATTGCTACCATGGGGCCTCTGTCCTGAGAAACCCTAAGCCCTAAACAGTAGTTTCCATTTTCTGTTCCATTCTCCCAATATATCCCCAATTTAAGTCTCATCCTGCACAAACCCAAATGTAGGGTGCGTAGGAAACGTAGTGTTCGGTGCTTAGGATGTTTAGGTTTTACGATCTAGGGTTTAGGAGTCGACCTTTTGGAAGTGGTTTATAGGCTTTAGGGTGATCTTGGACAGTAGAGAAAGCCCGAAACCCTAAACCCTAAGGACCCCTAAGACACCACCTGTGGAGATCCTAGAGTTGACGATAGCCAATGAGTCCATACGATGCTGCATGGAGCTCAAAACCGTCCTTGATGGAGGCTACGTATTCGACAGACTGAACCGGCGTTATATTGACTATGTGAAATCCATGGCATGATATTCCAGAAGCAACCCTAAACCCTCAACTAACAGTAATTTGCCTCACTCCTCAGACTGCTGTATTGCTCTTCGATCTTCGTTAAGCCCCTTAAAGCTGAAATGTTGGCTCCCAGGCTTCGAAATGAAGAACGCGGTTTAGGGTTTCGGGTTTCGGGCCTAGGGAAATAGAAGAGAGAGTACGAAAGTTTTAGAATGCTTGAGGCGTAGAAAAAGCCCACCAAGTGCTTCTTGGCGATCTTTGAGCAGAATTGAGTAAAGGATGAATGAAGGCTTTATATAATCCCAGCATATACCTCATGATAACATGGTAGTTTCCATTGTCTATTCCATTATCCCTATATCCCAGGTAACCCTCTATAATTGCCTTCAAGGCTGGGACCCTAAACCCTTTATAACCCCCTTTAGGGAGTGTTAGACTACTTGGAGGGTCATGGGGACTTAGTAAGTCGCTTAATAGTATAGATAACTGGGTTTATCACATGGATTATAGGGGTTATTAACCTACATACTAAGTCCAAGTATCCCTAGAAGCCCAGGTACCCATATAGTAGGTCCTTGGGTTATAGATAGTATAAAATCATATAGGGGTCTTAAGGACAGGAACCCAATATATAGGTAACTGGGCTTCTAGGGTATAGCCCAAACGAGAAGAAGTCCTGCTCGTTCGAGCGTTCGCCCTCAATGGGTTCCGCCTTCACTGCCAGGCCGAACTCCTCACAGGGTGTTAGGGGTTTAGGGTTAAGGGTTTAAGGGTTTAGGGGTTAGGGTTAGGCGTTGAGGGTTTAGGGGTTTAGGGGTTAGGGTTTAGGGTTTAGGGGTTTAGGGTTTTAGGGTTTCGGGTTTTAGGGTTTAGGGTTGAGGGTTTGGGCAACCCCACTTACCTGCAGTCTTATGGGATATACCTACCAATTAAGGGCTGCTTACTTCTAAGCTGTAGGTACTTGAGCACGGCTTTTGGGAGTCTGGGGGGGGGGGGTTAAGGCTTCAGGGTGCAGAGTTTTGGTTCAGGGCTTAGGGTTCAGGGTGTACGGTTCCGGGGCTTACAACACATCTGCCTTAAACCCTAAACCATATACCGCATCTCTCTAGTAGATGCTGCTCAGGAGGGTTAGGCTTCGGCTCAAGCATTCTTTTTGCCTGAGAGGTTGTGGGGTCTCAATTGTTGGGATGAGGGCTTAGGATTCCAAAGGCGCACCTCGCCCCGGCGGCACTCAGAAATCCAATCTTAAACCCCAAAGCCTAAATCCTAAGGTATATTATGGGTCTATTATATGTATATTCTGGTAAATAGCAGTATATTACAGTATATAAGTCCTAAACTAAACCCATACTTTCGACCCTAAACCCTGGATCCGATTCCAAACTGAGTTGGTACTTCTTCGAAGCTCCCTTCAGGTCTGAAACTAAACGTTTAGGGTGGAGGATCCAGGCTTTCGGGTTTAGGGTTTACGGTCTAGGGTTCAGAGATGTGGGTTTGGGATATCAGTACGTAACCCCTACACCCGCAGCCCGAAATAGTATAGTCACCCTTAAGTAGATAGAAGTATAGCTTGGGGTATATTATAATGAGATGCCCGTAGACCCCATATTCCATCTACTTAAGGGGGACTATACCCTAAACCCTGAACACTGTTCTACTTAAGGGGAACTATATACAGTCCCCCTTAAGTAGATAGAATATGGGGTATATGGGGATCTTATTATAATATACCCAAAGCCATATTCTATCTACTTAAGGGGCACTATATATTGACACACAGGTGCCTCCAACTGATTGACGGTGTCTTTGGCTTGCTCCTCCCAAGGCTGGTAGGGTAGGCCACCAAGGACTGCAGCTTGGAGTTTAGGGTTTAGGGTTTACTAGAAATGGGGATACCTCTTTGCGCGCCCCCATAATAAGGACTATAGTATTTTGGGGTTCATATTGGGGTCCCCCAATTTAGGGAAACTACCAAATAATCACAGCAATAACAAGAAGGGTAAAGCTCATAACAGACATAGCAACTATGAATCTGGAATAAGAGTAGCACATGGCAGTTGCAACAGTACTCCCAAAGGGTCCATGTAGGTATATGGGATATACTTGGGCCTTAAAGTAGGTAAATGGGAACCCTACCGGAAAACCTGAGGCTACCTACTTGGCAAAGCTGGGCTGCTCAAAAAAATACTTCTCAGCAGCAACACTGATAGTAACAGGAATGATAACAGCGACAATAGTAGTACGGATTTCCGAGTCATGATACGAGTAGCAACGAAGTGAAAGTAAAAATAGATCCTGTGCTGTAACTAGCAGTCGTAATAACAGTAGCAACTGAAGGTTAAGAATGACAGTACTGGTGCGAACGAAGAACAATATGCTCTTGCTTGCCGTCTTTGAGTGCCTCAGAAAGCAAATGCTGGTATGCATTTCCAGCAGGACACGGGCGGTATTGTGGCGGAAGCAGCGCTTGGTGGGGAGGCGGGGCAGCGATGGTGTGGCGGCCGCAGCAGAGGTATCCTGAGGCTTTAAGGCCCAAGTATCTAGCATATAGCTACATGGACCCTTTGGGTAATTCAGTGCCAGCAGCTAAAACCAAAACGGTGATGATACTGCAAGTTGTGAGACTTCATACCGTCACAGGCATGGGCTTCACAAGAAGACTCCGATTCCTAAACAATCACGACGACAAACGGATGGCGCCTCGGAACATCGTTCCAACAGGGTGGCCACCCTCGTATCATAGGCTTCCTTGTAGGCAGCCTTGCAGCAGTTTTTTTGGCTTGGCTGGCTGCGAGTATGTTACTATCATTATTGTGAATATCATGATTACCGTGATTATCATTATATAGTGCTGCTACTATTATACAGTTGTTGCTATTACTATTTTTTTACTGCTCGATCGATCCTTATGATAATTCGACGCTGTGCAATATTTGCGGGACTCAGCGCTGCTGTTCTTGCTCTCGGGTTATACTTACCGTGAACCTCCAAGTATGCCATCGTTGGGATGCAGCTAAATCAGCCATAGGTACAGGGCTTAGATTCCTCTATATAGGACAAGAACCCAAGAAGGACAATGACAAGCGCCAAAGTGCCAAAAGTGTAGAAACGTATCATCGAATGAGGATCATTGTGTGCGTACGCAGCCCTAAACCCCCAACCCCCAACCCTAAACTCTGAACCCAAGCCTTAAACCCTGAACCCTAAACCCTGAACCTATAAGTTCCCGGCATGAGTGGTCGGCATTTCTGTGACTTTTACAAACGGGTCCAAGCACCCAATACTTCACTCAAAGGGTTGGGGTTTAGAGTTAATCCCAAGCACCAAATTGTGGAATGGTTGGACTCTTAGGGTGGTTGAGAGTTCTTCCAGCCTTCACTCTTGGATGCTTTTGGGCTCGGAATAATATGCCCAATGAAACTTTCGATGGTCTCTCCAACTGCACGCCCCATACGCGCACTCAGAAATATTCCTAAGGAACCCTATATACACTCACCACAGAGCATACTGAACGCTCTTCTGCAGCTGTCCCGCCCTCAACAGAATGCGAGTAAGGGTTGGGCAGCAGGTTTAGGATTTAGGGTTTAGGGTTTGGGTGCCCGCCTGTACGCTCTTCACGGTGACGCCTGCGATACCATTTGGAATGGACGAAGCCAGCAAGCCCACCATGTAATCAGCTCGATCCTGCGCATGGGGATGACTGGTCGCTACCTTGTCTTGGGAACATTCCTCTAAGCATCAGAATCACCTAAAAACCTTACATAATATGGTCTTTGGGTCCAAACCCCTTCGAATATGAATCCTTATAAGCTTAATCCGGGCTTCAATGCCCATCATTCTAACCTAGCTACGAAAAAGCTGCGATATAATATGGCAGCCCTTGAAAGTACAGGGCTGGGGATGAGTTCTAGGTTCCAGAGTTACAGGATTCAGGACTACATACCACACACGCATACTTCAGGGTTTACGGTGAAGGCCCCTCAAAATTAGAGTCTGAAGAACTCAGTCCTTTCCCGCGGTTGTATCTGTGCTAACACTACAAACGAAGCGCTACAACTGCTTCCTTTTTGAGCCTGCTTGGACTTTGAACGTGCCTGACTAGGATTGCAACTGTCCCGTTGGAACAACGAATCATCATTACGGGAACACACCGCAAAAGTGAGGGGCAATGGAGATCTTCCAAATGTCCAAGTGTACGATCACTAACTAACGTGAACCCACACATTTGCGTGTCACTCACCTAGCCCCAAGGGTCCAAGTACCCAATTATCATATACTTCCTCAAAAACCTGTACTACGGGTACTGGTACCCCAAGCCCTAAACCCTAAACGCCGTACACAAATCCTGTGTACCAAACTATTGAATACTTAGAGCCTCAGGGCTAGCTAGATCTGAAAGAATGGCAGCGAACTCGAATGCAAGCCACTCTCGGAAAAGTAGCCCACAGGATTCTAAATTTCGGTATAGGGATGTTTTGGGTTTAGGCTAATAGGGGACACACCAACCCAAACGAGGCTACTACTACTTCCTAGTCTTTGGGTCCTTTCGCGGAGAATACTGAGGAGTTTATAGCCCAACGGGTCCATGTAGGTATATGCTATATACTTGAGCCGCAAAGTAGGTATAGGGGAACCTCTTTGGGCTCTGAGGATGTACCATATACCTACATGGACCCTTTGGGTAAGCAGATTAGTTTCGAACGTTGCGCGGCAGGGTCCAACCGGCTTCTCACTATGATAGCTGCCCAAACAAACACTCGCTGTTATAGAAAATGGTGCTTCCCAGCAATTAGCTGGTACTTCTTGGGGGGATCCCATGTAATAAAAAGGACTATCGTATGTGGAAGTCTGTATTGAGGCCCTCTACTTGCGGCAACGTAATTCGGACCCCTAAGGTTCTTAAAAGATTGGAACGCCTCCTTCCAAAGCCAGTGATCGGTGCGGCCAATCAGCACCTTCGGAGAACTATGCATGAAGCTTCTTCTTTCATGGCGACAAATCACTGCCATCATTGCGTTCGGAAGTGGTCTCATACATTTCAAGTCGAGATTGAGGATTACCTGGACCTCACAAATGTGTACAATACGTAACCACACAGTTTCAAGCTTGCAGTGTAGAGTTTGGGGCTTTTAACGCCTACTCGAGGGTCAGGGCACTTATGAAAACCCAAATAGAACCGGGCTTATCACCCACTGATAAAGCCATTGAGTCCCCTGTTGGTTATGGCTATAATACTTTGGTTACTTTAGGGTGAACTGTTTAGGGTGAGATTTCCAGCAGGGCAATAACCCTAAACCCTAAACCCTTGAACCACCTGTATAGTTAACTCTAGAGCTCCCAGTTACCTAAATGATGGGAGCTGGGTTCTATATACTTTGTAATTGCATAGCCCAGTAGCCTACTATTTCGGCAACTGGGAGCCCTAGGTAACAACCTCCAACTACAAGAGCCCAATTGAACCTTTGGGCTGGGATTGCACGAGATCTAAAAAGGCCTAAGGGTCCAGGGACCCAATACCTAGGCCCCTGTAAAAGGGGGTATTACGGTATATAGGGACATATAGGGTTTAGGGTTTAGGGTCCATGTACCCAATAATTAGGTATTTGGGTTTGGGGTAATTATAATACAGGTTTTGTGTAAGTATATGGTTATTAGGTATTTGGACCCGTAAGGTGGGGAGAATAGGAGGTTTGCAAGAGCCATGTGGGGGTTTCCGAAAACTAGGGGTTATCATTTGGGGTCCCAATAATAGGGACTAATATTGTATTTGGGGGCCTATATTGAGGTTCCAATAATTGAGGTTCCCTTAATTTGGGAAACTAACATGTGAGGCTTGTACAAACTATGCAAAGGACACTGCACTCCTGAAATATCCTTACACTGCTTCATTCTTCCGTTGCTCAAAGGCCTGTGGTGACTAGCTGATGTAGCTAGCCTGAAGCCCTGATCCCCTAACTTTCTGCCAAGACATTTGCTACGGGGTTCACGGTCTTCTCAATACAACCCCCCCAAACTAACATGGACCTTGCCAAAAAAAACAACCTTCTGATAGATCTTGTGGGTGCCTTCTGGGGGTTGCATATCATTCCGCTGAGGGCATTACGCGTACCATTAGATTTTTATGTTCCTGTGCGGTCACTTCTTACGCCTAGAATGATACCGAAAAGGCTTGAGATGTTTGGATTCTGGGATTTTTTCAAGTTTGGCCTCATGAGATATGATGCGATTCGCAAGGCCATTGCATGTTCACCGCGTCAAATCTAATCTGTCTATACATCAAGAAGGAAGCGCTTCTCAGGTAGGCCGAACCTTACATAAATATACTGCCCTAAGGGTCCAAGTACCCAACAATCATATCCCAAAATCTGTATTATAAGTTCTAGTACCAATATCCCAAGTGCCTACTTATGGGGTACATTCTCAGTATACTGATGCCTAAGGCTGCACAACTGTGGGGGGCCCTCCTCATATTAACTTGCAATCCGTACCTGGGAAAACCTCCCTAAACCCACAACCCTCCATACCGCCCTAAACCCTAAACCCTAAAAAACCCTAAAAACCATAAAAAACCCTAAAAACCCTAAAAACCCTAAGAGCCCTAAACCCTGAAAA
>CAJNIZ010000614.1:95784-135507 GCA_905231905.1 Symbiodinium pilosum | reverse complement strand
TAAACACCATGAACCTTCAAGTAAGTTTAGACGATAGCTCATGTAGTGCGGGACTCTGTCAAGAATCCAGTGTGAAGTACTTGTATCCCCAAATGAGCCATATTGTCATTATATATATATATATGTGTCTCTCTCTCTCTCTCTCGCTCGTGCATTGTCACCATCCTAAACCCTCAACTTTGAACACTAAGCCGTCATAGACTTAGACTTTTGGTACTTTTGGTGGATGTTCTGAGTCGCCCCCTGAAGGGTTGCTGAGGTTGCTACGATGCCATAAACTAAACCCTAAAATTTATGAACCTATTTGCGGAATCCGAGGGATCACCATAGCCAGGATGATAGTATATTGGGGTCTATATTGGGGTCCCCCCTTTTGGGAAATTACCATTTAAAGGCATAGCGGTCGTGAACACGCGTTTCACATTAACCATGATTTGAGCTCGTCTTGTATGGCCTTACTCTTAAACACTCTTTCAGTCTTGTGTTTCTCCGTGGGTTCCACTGTGACGCAGTTTAGAAGTCGGCTTGTGCATGATACATGTCTGAATGCTGTCATCCCAGAATTTTTGGGGGGGCCACGCTTTTCGATGTGCCCCCCTCCTCGTGGAGAGCATGCCTTTCACAAGCCCCGACGCTTGCGAACCTTCCATGTAACTATTCCAGGTAGATTCGGTAGTTTCCAAAGTAAGGGAACCCAAGCAAAGACCCCCAAAAGCCATAGTCCTTACGATTGGGATGCTGCAGTAGTAGGATGTTGGTCGCCCCAACCCACCACATTAAGACTGCGTGAGAATCAGGATAACCATGTGATGACGGCTATTAGAGGGCCTTCATTCTCGGCCTGGGCTAGCCAAAAACCTATCATAAGGGGAATTTAGTGAGAAGGCTTTAACGGCCAATTGGGGCGGCAAGTATACTTGCTAATGACAATTGTCCAAGTCCTTCACAGTAGGTAATAAAAGCACTATCAGATAGCTTTGGACTGTAGTGAGTCTTACTCATTTTGCCGACACTTGAATCACATTTGTGATGACCGGGGTGTACCGACAATAATCAGCATGTTTCTATACTACACCGCTGAGACTGCATGTATGCTTGGAATCCAGGAAGGGTAGCTTAGCAGAACATCCTTCCATGATATCAGCACAGCGAACGCCTCCTGTTGGGATAGTGGGACTTAGTGACAGGCTCGTGAGTCTTTGACTCTGCGGATCCACCCTCATGCGAGCTCACGACGAGGTGAGCCCAGTAGAAAAGCTATCTAGGGATGACATAGAGGTTCATGCACGGGGCTTGGGGTTGAGACGCCAAATAATTTCTGACCATAAACGGGTGCGGGCCGCTGCATCTTTCCCCCTGACGAGTCAGCGCTTCCATTCTGCAAATGAGCGTTGCCGTTAGCAGTCTTCAAGTTTGTAGTGAGGCGCCTCAAAGGGCACTAGTAGCCATGAACCGTGTGTCTCGCGTCGCCTCCCATGTGAATGCCAGCCTCTCGAGCCCGGACGCACAGCTTGCAGCCACCCCCACAGCAGGCTTCTGCACGGCAGACAAGGCGGATGACGATGTGGTGATTTGCTGTGCGGTTCGCACCCCTCTTTGCAAGGCAAAGCGAGGTTCTTTTGCGAACACGTCTCCAGAGGAGCTCCTGTCCTTCGTGTTCAGGGCTGTCGTGGAGAAGACAAAGGTGAACCCCAAGGACATTGGAGACATCCAGGTCGGCAACGTGCTTCAGCCAGGTGCCAGCGGACTCACGTCTCGCATGGGTCAGTTCATGGCTGAGCTGCCCTACGACATTCCCCTGAGCACGGTGAACCGCCAGTGCAGCAGTAGCCTTCAGGCAACAGCCTACATCGCAGCAGCCATCAAGAGCGGCATCATCGATGTTGGCCTTGCCGGCGGTGTGGAGAACATGAGCATGTTCCCCATGATGGCCACCATCGACATCACCAAGCTCTCTGCCAAGATCCTGGACTATGAGAACGCAGAGGCCTGTTTGCTCCCCATGGGCCTGACGTCCGAGAACGTGGCCGCAGCTTATGGCATCTCCAGGGACCGCCAAGATGCCATGGCAGAGGATTCTCACAAGAAGGCAATCCAGGCTCAGAAGAACGGCTGGTTCAAGGAGGAGATCGTGCCAGTGACGATTGAAGTAAAGGGCAAAGACGGCAGCGTGACCAAGAAGGTCGTCACCGAGGACGAAGGCCCCCGAGAGGGCACCACCAAGGAAAGCTTGTCCAAGCTGAAGCCTGCCTTCCGTGCCGGCGGCAGCACCACGGCAGGAAACTCCAGTCAGGTGACCGATGGTGCGGCCATGGTCCTATTGGCCCGCCGCTCCGCGGCCAAGAAGATGGGTTTGCCCATCATCGCCCGCTTCCGTAGCTTTGCGTGCGTTGGTGTGGACCCCAAGCTGATGGGCATTGGCCCTGCCTTTGCCATCCCGGTTGCTCTTGAGAAGGCTAGCCTCAAGGTCGACGACATTGACATCTACGAGATCAACGAGGCCTTCGCGTCCCAGGCGACCATGTCCTGCGACCACTTGAAGATCCCCATGGAGAAGCTGAACCCCAAGGGAGGCGCAATCGCCCTTGGCCACCCGCTCGGTGCCACAGGTGCCAGGCAGATCGCCACCCTGCTGCCCGAGCTGAAGCGACAGGGCAAGAAGTTGGGCGTCACCTCCATGTGCTTGGGAAGCGGCATGGGCGCGGCATCCGTCATTGAGGCTGAGTGAGGCAAGACATCTAGAAAAAGTTTTGTGCGAAGGGGCCTTGTGAATTGCCAGGGGAGCTTCGCATGTTTCAGTCATACCCCTTTTGTTTTCGCTCTGCAACAGATAGACAGGCGGGAAGCCCAGCTAAAAGCTGCAAGTTGTGGCCAAAGCGGCCAAACTGCGCGCCATGACCGGACAGGACATAGACGGATTTTCCGGCAGTGTATAGAAGCTTTCAAGCATGTATCCACACTTAAGATATTGGGGCCGCCTTCTTAAGCGCACTCCCCGATTCCCGGAAAATCACATCATATCATCTTTGACGGCCAGAACTGGCCGCATTGTCGCGTGACGGGCGCAGCTGCGCGCCACACGTCCCAACAAAAGTGAATGGCCATGAATGTCAGCTTGTGTCACTGTAGGTCAAGACTAATTACTTGAAGTGGGGCTCGATATTTCTTACAAAGTCCTCATGAGGCAGGGTTACTTACCCTCAAAGATCCTTAAACCTTGGAAGCAGGCCTTACTTACCCGATTGGTGATGGTTGTAACAGTGGCTATGCTCCGCATGCATATATGAAAATAGGTATTTTGGAATACACCAGTTGAAGCTGGGAAGTCTAGGCAATAGTTTGCGCAATGAGTCTATTCAGCGATGGTACGTACACGTCCCACGCCTCCTTAACAGGAAAACTCTTCTTGTTGCAATGGGGTTGCTTGCATGGCATGCATTTGCTCCGGCACATAAGCCATTGCTCTGTCATCCAACAGGTTCATGGCATGGAAACATTGTTTGCAATCTTCTTTGCTGCTATTGCACAGCATTGAGTCCCAGGCACACCCAAGCACAGTCAGACACAACTAGCATGACACGTTGGACCAAAACAAGTAGAAGTTTCTTGCGTTCTGCCATAGTCAACGGCACATGTGGCTGCACAAAGGGACGCTGCTGCCGCATACACCATATTAAATGAGTTCAAGCCAGATGGACAAATATCATGTTTTGCATCTGGTTGGTCAAGGATGCTTTGGCAAAGTATACAAAGGAAGGCGCCGGCACACGGGCCAAATTGTGGCCATGAAGTTCATATCCAAGCGAGGCAAGCCAGAAAAAGACCAGCAACAGCTTCGCCTTGAAATAGGAATTCTGCAGCGTCTAGAGCACGAAAACATAATTCGTTTGTTGGATTGGTTTGAGACTACCACAGACTTTGTGGTCGTGACGCAGTTTGCATACGGCGAACTGTTTGAAATTTTCCAGGACGACAAGCGCTTGCCAGAAGCGGAAGTCAGCAATATAGCTCGGCAATTGGTCAAAGCACTGAATTACTTGCATTCTCAGAAAGTGATTCATCGCGACATGAAGCCGCAGAATGTTCTCATTGGTTCCAATGGCACAGTGAAGCTGTGCGACTTTGGATTCGCACGGGCAATGTCCAGTGACACAACCGTACTCACGTCTATCAAGGGCACACCGCTGTACATGGCACCTGAGCTGGTGCAAGAGCAGCCATACGACGGTAGCGTGGATTTGTGGTCATTGGGCGTTATCTGCTACGAGCTGTTTGTGGGGCAGCCACCTTTTTACACCAATTCGTTGATGGCATTGATCCGCCTGATCGTGGAGAAGCCTGTGCGTTTTCCGGAGTCGATGTCACAGACTTTCCGGTCCTTTTTGCAAGGTTTGTTGCAAAAGGACCCGAAGATGCGGCTTGGGTGGCCAGATTTGCTGCATCACCCGTTTGTCGCAGACCCAGGACAGCTGGCATCAGCTACTGACAGGGCGTCTGCAGCACGGCAAACGTCGCAAGCTAGCCAACAAGCTCCTGTTGCAAAGGGGCTGGAAATTTTGCCCCCGCCCGAACCCTGGGAGAATGTAGCGAGACGTCCGGATGAGACGTCGAACTTCCACGGTGATTTGCAACTTGGCACATGGCTTTGGACTTGCAGAAATCGAAGCGAACGCTATCATATGCCATCGTATGTCACAACTTCATTTCGATCAGATCTCGTGCGTTATCATGTGCGCATGCTGCGTTCGTGATTAGACACGCGTTCGAGGACTACCAATGTTGTCATGCATTGATGCCCCAAACCCCGACGAAACAGAAACCATGTAGGTTTGTACAAAAACCGCATGAAATCCTTTTTAAATTTCAACCTTATCAGTGTTCTACCCTTTATGGTTTTACAATATTCGAGGGTTCCTGAAACCTTTTCCTTTTTACACCTTATTGTTTTACAGGCTACGCGCCATCTCGAGACAGTCATGACATAATGTAAAAAAGCCGGGTTGTTCTACAACTCCATGTGTTCCCCGAGCATGCGTTACCGCCACGCCGCGCAACTTTGAACTCTCAGTGTGCGGATAATCCAGGACCCGAAGCTGATGAATAGATAGTTGCCGCTGAGCAGCATGACACCCCAAAGCTTTCAATTCGCAACAGTGCCGCGTAGCAACCCCGAAGGCACGCACCCGTACCTTGCATGAATGACATCGTGACACAGCAACCCCGGCAACACAACGCGTCGTGACCATGTAAAAGCCCCCTCAGCTGGGCAGATGGCAAATTGTCATGATGCCGCGGTTTTATCGCAAGACCAGATAATCCCACATAAAATGTGTTTTTTCAGATGCTGGCTTCATGCTGGCATAGTCAAATCAAGTCAAGCCTGCATGCCATTAGGCAGGCCATTTGGGGAGCAGGCAAATGTGGAGCTACTACATTGTGTTGGTCAAGGGTGGGACTAAAAGTGTACACGAGTTCGCTGCTGCACGAACGCGACAAACGCAGCACATGGAAACTGCCACTTTCGGAGATTTACACCATGATCCATCCAGCTGCGCCAACCCATGGTTCTGGCAAATGCTTCCAGTCGTATCGACCATGTGTTCTGGGGACATCCAAGATTACGAGCCCCTTGCGGTGACCAGTCCAAAATACGTTTGAACCATGTGTTCGATGGGAGGCGATTGACATGATGTGCTAATTGCTAGTGTGCTGTTGATGTTGGGCAAACTGGTCCCCGCCCAACTTTGCATGTGTTAACGTTCCGTGAATTCGCGCACCCGTGGATTCCAGGCATGCAGAATGAGGCCAAGGTAAACTCGAATCCAAACCAGGCGGTGGACCAAACATGCTGCGGGAAGCAGTCGCCGCCATTCTGTCTGAACTTTTGCAGATGGTCGTGGTAAAACTTGCGATAACCAGCATGCTGGCATATGCACGCATATCCATGTGTAGATACATGTATGTATATTTACATATAAACACATATAAATACACGTGGGCATCGCCCGAAAACCCCATGTGGATGTTTTTATATAAGACGACCACGATTGGCTTAAAAGACCTTCCGCGAAAGGTCGCGATGGTGCTCACGAAAGGAACCTTGGATTTCGCGAAAGATGTATCGTAAGCTATGTTCCCTTTACTTGCCTTCAAAGACATTTCCCTTTTCTTGAAATCCGCAGGCATGTTTCCAGGCATGCTCAGAGGTGAAAGGGTTGCAAGTCTTTCTGAGGCACAGGCGCAGTCTCAGAATTCCTACCTGAAAAATCCCCGAGAGGTCCGCGAAAGATCGGCGAAAGGTCGCGAAGGCCGAGCAAACCCCCAGCATTGCAAGCCATAGGGAGACGACATAGCTTCTGCAATTGGGTGTTGGAGTTGAGGGCTTGGGTAGGTTCCAACCCCATTTCACCTTTCCGGCATGCGTTGTGGTCCTTCAGCTCGGTTTTGGAGCTGAGGGTATGGGTCACGAGTTTTTCTGAAAGTTCAGGGCTTGGTCTTTGTCCGCGAAGGCTCACGATGGTGTGCGCGAAAGGAACTTTGGATTCCGCGAAGAGGTCATTTCATTACAAAGGTAATATAAATGGGCAACGCCCAGGTATATACATATGTATACACAACAAAAATTTTACTATACATATACACATATATGTTTAAACATGTGTGTGTATACGCATATGTGTGTACATAAGTACATACACATCTATACACGTGACGCTGTGTTTTTATATGTACACATACGTGTACGTGTATGCACATATATGTTTTGTAGCATGCGTTGGATCGAAAAATGCGTGTTTGTGCGTATATGTTGAGCTCCCGTGTTGTGTTGTGCCGTGCCATGTCGTGTTGTCATTTGGATTCGTCCACGTTTACGCTTGGAATTTTCCAGTTGTCCATCTAAAACTTCCCATTCTTCAGCTTGAAGCTCCACAGGTTTTTACGATCAGGTCCCTCCACCTATGTCCGCTCATACAGTTGGGCTCAGTTTCGTTTCTGTTACGCATCTAATACTCATTTGAAAGGCGTCTGGAGCTAATCAACAACAACGCCAGAAACACCCCGACACTAGCAGCAACGCCATGAACAGTGCACAAAATAGAGCCCAAACAACCACATCTCCACAAACCAAGCCCTGCGTTTTCGGCCCTGAAAATGGGGTTTGGGCTATGAAAGGGACCTTCGCCCCCTGATTCCCCTAACTATTCTGAGTGCGATACCTCGATACTTCTTGTCGGCACCGCGCGAGTTTGGGTAACGACTAGTGCACGGCAATAAAGCCTGACATTCCAATGTGGATGTTCTTGTTGTTGTTGTTGTTGTTGCTGTTGCTGTTGCTGTTGCTGTTGCTGTTGCTGTTGCTGTTGTTGTTCCCTGTGATGTTGGAGAATATTCCTCCAGCAAACACAATGGTAGCAGCAGAAGTAAACTCTAGATGCAAGCCGTAGCAATCGTGGTAATCGTCGTGCGCTGCTGCCGGTGGTGCTGTTGCGCGCCGCCATTGTTACCATTTTCATTACTACTACTGTTGGTATTACTATTGCTATTACTACTACTACTACTACTAGTACAACTACTACTACCATCAGTATTGCGATTACCACTGGAACTACTAATTACAATCACTACAACAACAACTACTACTACTACTGCTACTACTGCTCTTGCTATAACAACAACAACAACTACTACTACTACTACTACTACTACTTGTTAATACTACTACTACTACTACCACAACAACAACTACTACTACTACGGCTACTACTCTACTACTGGTACCACTATCACTACTGCTACTACTACTACTGCTGCTGCTGCCGCCGCTGCTGCTGCTATTACGATTACGACGACGACGCCTATTATTGCGACGTCTACTATCCCCACTGCGTACAGGCACTCCCACGCCACGCCGCCACCCCTTCCACCGACCCCGCCACCGCCCCCACCCCCGCCCCACCGCCACCGCCACCGCCGCCACCAGCACCATTTCTTCCTGTTGGGGCGGTTTCTCCTTTGGCTTTTCTCTATTTTGTTATTGTTGCAGCGTCGTTCTTGATCAAGCAATTGTTGCATGATTGCCCACGCGCATCACCGTTTTGATTGTTGTTGATGGTTTGCCAAGGCAAGTGCTGAATGCAGCCTTGCGGACAATCAGCCCGGAACAGTTCAGTCCTCACGGTCTTCTGCGGTTAGTGGGTTTGCTGGCGGCATGGAAGGACGTCACGTGTGCGGTAAGGACGATTTTTGTGCTGTCGGGGAACGTTCTTCCATGCAGGAGTTCCTGGAATGCGATGTGGCGACCTTGAGGTCAAGCATGTCATTGTTGAAGCCGCTTGGAGATATGAAGTTGCATGTGGGGTGGCCGCCTTCATACCATATGAGGTTGTTCGGATGTTTTTGTGCAGACACATGTTCCAAACATGTGAAACCACCCCACACCCAAACTCACTGAAGCAGGGAATTGGGCGATACCGAGAAATGACCGCAGGGGGGGTTCAGCCAGAGAAGGCCGGAAAAGATTGCAGGGGGAAAGGGCCACCTATATTGCGGATCCTTTCCTTCCTTAGCTTTCCATTGTTCTCGTATTTGTCCGAAGGATTTTATTGTTGTACAAGAATCCTGGGGAAACCGGACCAACCAAACAAGTAACATGAATCATTAATGACATTGTTATTTATGGTTTTCCGTTTTCATATTTACCTGGTCCATATTGTCGATATGAAGAGGAGTATTTGCTGAGGATGCAAGATTTCGAAATGGGGTTTCCATGACCGCCTCCCCTTCCAAACACGTGTTTTTTTTTTTTTACGTTTGCGTTGTAGCTGTTGACGTGTCAAAGGCTTCAATTTTGTTCCCAGAGCGTGTTCTGTGAAAACCCATTCTGCATCGCAACAAAAATTTGACACACTTTTTGTTCATTGATTTGGGGCTTGAAGGGGTTGCGGGGTGGAAAATTCTCGTGGGACACACACACTGTCTAGGTCTGTGGTTGGTCTGTCGGCTACGAGCGCCGCAGGAATGCCACTAGCCAACGGCGTGCAGGCACCTACGTCGGGAAATGAGAGGGTTGCAAACATTGAAAAACGCTACGGGGCAAACATTCTGTTGAATGGTTTTGGGGTCCCTCCCCTCAGTACGGCTTGCGTGAAGCATGGTCATACATGTTTGATCACGGGGAGGCCGGCGTTGAGCTGCTCTTGCAGATCTTCGAATCCATTGCCAACAACGCGGACATAGCAGAGTTGCAACAGACATTCCAAGCGTATGGAATTGTGGCTGCGCTTTTGCCACCCGGGCGGCATAAAAACATGTTTGATACATGTCAGATGCATGCATGCGATGCCGGTTTGGGGGCATGTTGACAAGCTTTTGCGTCTGAGGAAGTTTCTCGCCGGAGCTCCTGTTGAACAAGGTGGGGTGGTTGTGTTGCGTATAGTTGCTTCCAGAAAATTGTGTTCATTGGTGGGACTTACTTGGAGGACTTACTTGGAGGGTCGGGGGGACGTAGTAAGTGGGTTACTGGTGGGGATAACAAGGATTACTACATGGGTCATACGCGTTAGTAACCTACTTACTAAGTCCCACTGACCTCCAAGCAGTGGGTCTCATACGCGTCCGTGCTCACATGATTGGCGTTTCTAGAAATATGCCATGAGCTTCCAATGCAGAGAGTAAACTTCCCTACATGTGTCACGCCATTGTGCAGGAAGTGATTCCTGCTCTCCAGCAATTTCGTGCGCGCTCCAACTTTTGGCCGTGCCAGGGCTGAAATGGAGTGTGCAACTGGGTGTCCGCACCACTGCTGCCAATGCGCGCACGCGCCTCACACTTGCCAGGTGCTAGTGTTGCATCACCATTTGCTGGCTTACGAGTTCGTGCAGCGTGGAGGCGCTGGTCCTTTTGGACAGAGCTGGCACGTGTCAGAAATCCATGTCTCAAATATCAAGGAAAAAAGAGTGCTGAATGTCATGGGCCGCGCTGTCATTGGTCAGGTCTGCAGATGGTGGTCAGTCGGCGGCTGCTTTCCCCAGAGTTGGCCACAACATCCAGAGAGGATGCCAATGTCACGCGGCACTGAGTTTCGGAACCACAGGGGCTGGGTTGTTTTCATGCCTTTGGGTCCTTTACTCAACCCCACACAGTTGACATTGTGGAAAATGCAGCCGGAAACATTTGGTTGGCAGCAACTCCCACCCCCTTAATTAGGACAAATTAAGACCGACACTTAACCTATATTATTGCAGAAGCCCACGGAACAACAGAAGACATTTTGGGTTACAGGCAATGGCTGCTTTTGGTTGGAGCATTTTCAAATACATCGTCCCCATTAGGTAGACATAATGGGGTATATGGGACTCTTAATATGATATTGGGCAACTCCATACCCTAAACCCTACAGCCTGTGCTATCTCTCACAGCAGAGCCGAGGTGGTCGTTGACGTCTTGGTGATCATTTCGCAGCTGGCTCGGCTGAACCTTGGGCCAAAGCTGGGACTAGGACATCGTAGGTGCACCCCCTGCTGCAGTAGTAGTAGTAGTAGTAGTAGTACACCGGTACAATGATACGACCCTAATATATCCCAATATTATCACCATTACCCTTTATAGTCCTTATAACTGGGTGGGGGGTCTAACTAAAGGACATCACACTTTTGTATGCTTGCTTGTTTGTTGCGGTGTTCACATGCAACTTGCCAGTGGGGTCTTGAAAGTCAAGCTTGCCAAGGTCTCAGGACTATTACCCACTGTTGCGCAGTATGCATCTGTGCTCGTCACTGCGAGACCTGCTCACGTGTGGCAATGCCAACGTCCGGGCTAAAGCTTTAAACGCCGCTTGGAGTGAGCAGGGCTGATTTCGTAGGATGTGGTTGGTGATTGCAGAAAATGGCAAACTGTACCTGCTTGCGCTGGTGGGTCCTGCGGCGCTCAGGCTGTGGGAAACATGGTGCGGCATTCCGACGAGTTCTACGACGGCATGTTGCAGGATGCCGGTGGCATTTCTTGCGACTTTGCGTATGGGCTTCAAGATGTGATAGGGGTCTTGGATGGTTGACCGGGTTTGTGCTTTTGCTTTGGCCTCATACAACTTGCTTTTGTCTTCGCTTCCGGATCTGCGTTTTAGGGAATCTTGAAACGTCAGTGGAGACTAGAGCATTCCTGGACTGTGGGGACCCACTAGTGATAGCAAAGAGGACGGAATCATCCACCGACTGATCGACCTTTGCGACGACAATGACTCCGCTTGCCGCAAGTTTGCCTCCTTTGCTTTAGGCTGTGGAGATTGGGGGGTTTTCTGGGATCTCTAGAGCTTATCAGGCCCAATCTGGCCTGCGTTGGGAAGTTGGGGGTTGAGGGGCTGGGCGTTGCAGGGGGTGTGATATCATATTCAAGGAGGTTTCGTGTGGTAAAAGGCTCTTTCGGCTCACAATTGGCTGCGGAGATATCGCTGCATAATAATGAAGATGGATTTTGAAAACGTTTCACTTGTGCTCCCAAAAAAACCGTTAATTCACCGCACTCACTCACCTGCTGAAAAAATGTGATTCATGAATGCAGGGAACTCTGCGTTTCACTCTGACGCCCTCTACCGGGACTTGGCTCCAGCAGTCCCACGATTGCTCCGAAGCTTGATGCAGAATGAGCATATTCTCAGGGAATTTCAGGTGTATCTAGGGGAACGGATATGAGGGTTTATCAAGATTAGCGGCTACCTTTTTGGGAGCCCCTTTAATAAGGGCTATAGTATTAGGGGGTCGAAACTACCATGTGTTTCCTCAAAATCGAGCAGCTGTCAAGCTAACAATCGATTCTGTATGGCTCCCCTTGGAAGTTGCGTGTTTGTTTCGGATTTTTGGGGATGGCCTCTTTGGGCTGATGGGGTTATAGTCCCCCTGAACTAGATAGAATATGGGGTATACGGGGATCCTATTATAATCTGCCCAAAGCCACATTCTATCTACTTAAGGGGGACTATAACCCTAGCCTGCTGATTGGTTTCGCAGACGCTTTCAGCATCTAATCTGAGAAGAAGGCTGCGTCTTCTCCGCGGCCTACAAGACCAAGTGCATTGACACATGCCCTACCCACACCCCAAAAATATGTAAAATAATAGCCCTAAACCCATAATAATAGCTATAAAGGCCATTATTCTACATACTTTTGGGGTCCAGGTAAGCCCCACGCCCACAACTGATGAACTTAGGGCCTGCCCAATTTGAAATGGCTATGTGGTCATCCTAACATATTGATTAAGGTCCTTTCTTGTGCCTTCAACATGTGTGGTCTTTTTCGTGATAGCTATGCACACCCTCAAAGAGAGAACGACAATCTTAATCAAGGACGCAATTAATTCCCTTAAAAGCCTAAACCTGGGCAAGGACTGCTCCAGGATAGCGAGGAGAAAACACGTGCCAATGCCGCCGGCGCGCGGCGTGGCGGAAAGGGGGGGTTGTTAAGGACTCTTGGGATATGTTTGGGATTATACAGGGGTCGGGGCACTACCTATAATGAGTGATTTTGAGGAAGTCCTCTATCCAGCCCTGCGGCACGGAGGCATGTGGAAAAGATCGGTGGGTCTGTTTCTCTGGACCCTAGGAGGCTGCTCAAATTCAAGTTTGGAAGAGGTTTGGCCAAATTTTCTGCCGCGAACCTCAGCTTTTGTCTTGAGACTGACGTGCGTAAGCATGACCTTACACTGATCATCTTGCACCGTCTCATGCATGATGAGGTTTCTTTCCGTTGCCGGTGCTCCGCTAATGCCTCAGCCCCCAGACGCATCCGTGCCACCAAGGATTGGAAATCTCGTCAGGCGTGTTGTTGGCTGATGCGTTTTGTTCAAGCCCAACTTGCTTGGTTCACAATTTGGATTTCAAGCTCAGGGCTGTTGCGCACTGGTGAGTGATAGTTAGTTTTCGTCAACAGTTCCGATCCTGTCAAGGCAATCACTTTGTTACATTGCAGCCTTTTTGGCTATGCTGCTGCAGGAACTCAAACGAGCTTTGCGGTGTGATGATCCGCGAGGGAGCCACCCAAGGCAAGCATGAAGTGAGTGATGGAGGTTGTACCTGCCCAAAACACACCTTGAACCTCTCCAAAGGTAAAGCGTACAAAGTCATGCCCTCCTTGCACCACAGTAGCTCCCCGCAAGCCCACAGCAGCATCGCCTCCCTTTGTGAGCCAGTTCTGCATGAAGAGCTGCCATGCTGAGACCAGAACTTTAAACCGTCGTTGAATGTCCAGCCCTAGGGTGCATGGCTCGGGTTTTAGACTTTAAGCGCCAAATTCTAGATTAAACGTTTCTACCACCCTGGCAACCCTGATCTTTTTACCTCCTGAGCCGCTGAAGGCTTCTATGGTTTAACGTCCTGAGTCATCTGTAAGCGCAGCTACATATTGAGGGTTCGTTGTCGGGCTTGCCGTACTTCTTTGCCGAGCTCCTTAATTTCGGATTGGCAGAATCCGTTCTCAATGTAGTTTTGCCTTTTAATCAGAAGCATACATGCTCCGATATCACCCCGGCCCTACACACCAATGCAAGGGAGCACGTCGCGCTTGAACTCGTCGAATTTGATAGGCCCAAATCCCAAAAATGACATTGCTAAGACTGCTAAGATTAGCTGCTAAGACATGTCAACCTCTTGCCCGTCATTTCTGTCTCTTGGGAGGGGGGCCTGTGGGGGAACTTCTCCCCCTTGAAGCTTGACGCAATTCGCAACTGAGCAAAGAGTGCCTCCTAAGCTTATCAGCAGCTCAAATTCTGAACAGAGCCGAAGCCCTGATTCTGAAAGCTTCCTTGGAGCTTCCCAAGATGATCGCAATCTGAATACCCTATTTTTCAGAAATTCCTTGGAGCCTAATCCTTATCCCTACATGTCCTTCTATACGCTTTTCAAGGGGCCTCCCCTCGTCACCCGTCCTCCGCAGGCCTTTGTGCTTTGATCTTGTCCCGGCGGCCGCGAAGGGCAGATGCAGTTGACAAATTTGCAGCCGACTCCTCGGCGGCCCGTCCGCAAGAGACAAGGAGGCCTAGGTAAGACAAGCCCAAGGTAACATCCCAGAGTTAAGATGGCTATTGTAGATACTTAACGCGAGTCTTATGTAATATGGCCACCTAGAAGGGTGCTTGACTAAGGGAGGAGAGTTAGCTCAAAAAGCTGAAGCGGGCAGCATTTTGTTGGGGATGCTATGGTACATATAGCAGTACTAATAGCATGGTACCCAAAAAAGAGTAAGATTACCCTCCTTTTGGAGTGTGTATTTCATGCAAGGATATAATCTTATCTGCTTCAACCCAAAAATATCGCTACTTGAGGAGGACAGAAAACTACAAAGGAACATAAGGAAACCACCTCACCCAACATGTGCCTCAATGGCATATCATCTCGTCCCTTAACAAGTTTAGTTTTGGGTATTTGTCCAAATTTTGGTAGGGCTGGTTGATATCATGCTACACGGCACTGTAGTCTTGCGAGGGCCCCACTCGCTGAGTTAAGATGATGAGTTTCCCTGTAGGGGATGACCCTGAAACTCCAAACCTAAAACCCCATGCGGCTGAGGTGAAGATAGCCCTGTTTTCTTTGGGAAATCTCGCGGTCCATTCCGAATGCCGCGCTGAGCTGAACTCATCTTCTCAGGCGCCAAACTGCACGTACGGTTAGGCTGCAGGCCTTGACGTGTGATTTGCATGCTGTAGACCGCACGCACATCCGTGCAGTATTTGCATCCCTCGCATTCAAACCCAGTCAAGATGTTGCAGCAAGTTCTTGGACGACAGGTAGCCAGCAGATCCAAACATCTCTCGGGTTGCAGGGAGAAGCTGCACTTCTCAGCACATTTCACCTAATATGACTTCTTGAGAGTATATTTAGAAAATGTGTGAACAATAGACTGAGAACATGTATAATGAGGGGGTGTGGGAGTTGTTGCTTTGAGGCAAGGGATGAGTGACCTGGACTGTCAACTGCGCAAAGCCTCGCCGCAGAATCAGCAGGTGCGCGATCTTTGCCATTATTTGATGAAGATTACCAATCCAGATGAGATTGTACATAAGCAGCTTGGCACGAACTTGATGCTGAAACAGTGCTTTGCAATTCTTTGGCTTGGGGTCTTCGTATCTACGCATACATTACTTACTACCCTTCGTTCTCCTAGAATGTCATGGTTTCTTATTTTCCTGCAAGAGATACAGCCAAAACCGTCAAAAGACAGCTATCCATATCGTTGCCCAGAGTGGCTTCCTCGCTTCGGGCAACTGGCATGAAGATCCAGGGTGTAGCCCTATTATAACCCCTATACAACCCTTCAATAACCCCATAAAACTCGATTACATAGCCCCTATAGAATCTTACAAAACCTTATTATAACCCTTAGACAGCGCTATTGTGACCCCTATATGACCCCGGACCCCTATATAACCCTAGTATAACCCCTATCAAACCTTGTTATAACCCTTATTATAACCCCAAAAAACCCTGTTATGACTCCTAGATAGCATGAATATAGGCTCAGAAAATCCTAGAAAACCTTGTGAGGACAACCTTACTATAACCCTATAAAAACTGTTTTAGAATCCTATATCACCCTGTTACCCTTCATGGGTTCCGGGGGGGGGCGCCAGTCTACAAGCACTGTTCACTTCAGGAGTCCCCAAACTCTAAACTTAACAATTCCTGAACAACAGAATCAGCCCATTCTGGTACCTGGCCCCCAGAACCCGCATCAGGATTTCCATATGGGCTTCTATAGGGGTTATTATAGGGTTTGTAGGGGTCATAACAGGGGTTTTTCTCGGCTCATATAGGGGTTATCATGGAGTTTTATAGGGTTATATATGGGGGTTCTTGTCGGGTTGTACAGGGGTTGTAATGGGGTTTGCTTGGGGGTTATAATGGGGTTATAGTTGGTTTAGGGTTTGAGGGTTTAAAGGGTTTACCCTGACCCACGCCAAGACCTGGAAGCAACAATCCTGGCAATTTTTGCTGCAGGTATGCAGGCCGCCTGCTGCAGAAGCTGTCTAGATGACATCCTCATGCTCGGCTGGGGATGGCGGAAAGGATCCAAATAGTAGTCCATGTGCTGGGTCCTGCCCCAACCAGCAATAGGTGGATAATACTTATATTATATTTATATGTAGCCCTTAATTTACCCCTATTACAGGCTGTTACTGGGTGGGGGCAGTATGCAATCCATATGTAATTTTCGGTCATGATCCCATTTTTGTCATCCCTATGACCAATTCTCCCATTCCCAACAAAGCATTGGCCTCTCCTTCCATGGTAATGTGGTAGAAGTTCGTGTGACATACGCAAAGATGGAGGAGGAAGGGGATGGCGATGTGTTGCAAGCCTCCCAAGATCACACAACAGTACAATGTTAGTCCCCAAAATAAACAAGGTTGAATAAAAGTTTACTTAGGATTTATCCAGTCCTTATTGATACAACCCTCCATTGCAGGGCCATGACAAGGAGTGTTTCCACCCTTGACAGCCTACTGGAGTTTCAAACCGACAGCGCAAAGCACTGCAGCACGGCTTCGTAAGTAGGTGCGCTCATGATTCTTGAAGTGAGGCGCCATGGACAGTTGCAGCATATGGAAGGTGGTTGTTAAAGCTGTGTTTGACTGTGGACTCTAGTTTGTTTGGGTTTTGAAGCAAACGTTTAGTGCGCTGTTTGGCAGCTTGCGCACTCGACCGGCTTTTGCAAAATGCTGCTCACCGGAATGTTGAAGCATTTAGCAATACCAGCACTACTGACATTAGTACTACGCAAGCGTAAGATTGCGCGAGATTAGCACATGTACTCAGGGATGTGAGTTGTTGTCCTGGTTGCTGTTTCGCTGCCCACGGAGCCTCCTTCTGGGTGCTTGAAGGGGACCTTTCAAGCTTTCAGCGTTTTCACGGACATGTGGCTTGCGGCATTTCAGAGACCTTTGTGGCCAAGCCGGGGACATGAGCATAGGTGGTCTTCGCATTTTTGCGTCAAGAGCAGGGAAACAAATCTGACCACTCATCAAGAGACAGCGAATTGGCAAGGATCCGATCTTTTCAAGCATCTATACAGTTTTTGGCACATGGGTTCCATTACCACCGCGGGCAGGTGGTTCCTCCCTTTAGATTAGCCTTAGTATGCCTCGATTATCCCTGACTAACTTTAATTATAAGGGGGAACCTAGACTAGCGGGGTAGTCTAGGGGAAGAGGGTTGCAGGGAAACCCCTGACATTATGGCTTCTCCAAGGATTGTAGCTTTTCATAGCCTTGGCTTTGCTTGCTTTGGCCGCGCTGAGGTCTGCAGAAATGTGCCTTAGCCAAGGGTTCTCGCAACTTGCTCCGGGCCGGGCGTGGAGAAAAAGTCGCGAGTCTCAAGTTGGCTAGTTTTTTTTTTAATGGAGGCGTCCAATATAGACCCAACTTTACCAGAATACTTTTAAAGGGGTTCCCAGAAATCCTTATAACGCTCAAAAACTTGTCCTATCTTTGGCTCTACCACCTGGCGTTAGAGTCTGGCTTGCAGATTGATTGCAAGGGGCAGGGTTCAGGGTGTTTTCGGAGCACAGATCACAAAACGTCCAAGAGGCAACCTCTACAGCTTCCGGTCTGTTCAGAATGCTGTCCCGCAAAAAGCTGGCAGCAACGCAAGAAATAGATCAATAAGCAACAACTCTTGTATTCCTCAGAGACACGGTGCTGGCTAGAAGGACAAGACATGGGAAGAATCCGTCTTTGTCACTCGGCACTATGTGCAACCTACGCAATGTCAAAACCTCTCTGCCACCTGATTGTGCTTGGACTGGACTCGGTGTGCACGGGCTTGGCCAGTAGCTGTTCACTGCACGTGTAGCTTTTTGTTGCAAGAATCCCACTAAAAAGGGATTTCCGTGCATTGGTTTGAAAACTGTGTTAGTAGTGGTTGGCTTAATAGCAGGTTCTGAAATGAAGGTGTTGCAAAATGCTCAGTCGAAAAACCTCACCCACTGTCACGTGCAGTGATTTTTCGGCTCTCCAGGGCCCACTTCCCAGTTTGCAGCCATGGCACGCCACTCCCCCGTGGTCCTGCGGATCGCGGTGCTCGCGTGTGCGCTAGTGGCCTTGAATGAGTGGGCTTTCGTTGCGCCAGCAAATAGTCCAAAGCTGCGAGGTCGGGAGGCCGTGGGGCTGAAACTGCCCGCATAGCCTAGTCAATAGGAGCAAAGCAGAGTGGACAGCTAACATCAAACATGTTTTTGACTGGCCCTTTAGAAAGAGGGGATGCCCTATGCACAGAGCAAGATGGCTTCCTTGGTGTGCAGCTTTAGAGAGGGCGCAGTCAAATGGCCCACGTGGGCCAATGTGCAAAATTCTTGGGACAGGGTAGGTAAGCAGTCATTGACACCTACCAGTATGAAATTTGTCCCCGCGGCTTCTACAGCAAATAAAGCAGTTGCCCACAATTTAACCACCCCCACCCACCCTCCCTCCTTATCAAATCTGGCCCCCAACGGTTTTTGGCCAGTCCGAGGAATGTTGACATGAGGGGAGGGGGCGGGGTATTTGATATGAGCGAACAGGACTACCCAAGATCGGTGGGGGAGCAGCCAGGGGGACTTTGGCCTTGTGCCTCGCGCGCAAAGGGTGGCCACAAGTCAAGTTCCGAGAACCTTGAGCCTCTCCAAGGTTAAATGACCTGTGAGAACACGTTTGAAAAACGAACACGCTATTCACTGCACGTACTGGTAACACTTACGCTCTGATACCTGTCTTCTTTATCAGAGACGTTGGATGATATCGACCCAAGCAGGGGCTTCCCAAAAATACAGGTACCTTTTGGGGGTCCCAATCTTAAGGATTACAGTCTTTTGGGGTCTATATTGGGGTCCCCTTACTGTGGATGAAGTTGCATGCCCGGAAGTCCTGTGAAAATTCACCACAGGAGCGAGAAGCTGAAAATGCCGTCGCAAAAGCTCAGGAGAATGCGCCGAAGGCACGATTGGGTCGTGGGATCTTTGTCTGGAAGGGGCTCCTACAAAAGGATGGCTTCAACCTGTGGATCTGGGCAGATTATAACGAGCTTATCTGACCTCACCCCGTATGTTGGCTTATCCAGAAAATTTCTCCACAAAGGCTTGATTTCAAACACCTGAATAGATGAGGAAAAAACTAACTTGTTGTGGGCATTCGGATCTTTCACAGGTGTCCAACAAGTCAATGTTTGCTCCTGAGCTTCAACATGAAATTGCAAGTAATATGATGTGTCCCCACAACTCTTTCATGGATCCTGCCCTCCCTTACAAGAGTTTGATCATCCCTAACAGAACCTTGCCAAGACCAAGAGCATAAATTTTGAGCATACCTGAGGAACCAGCAGCACTCAATACAGCTTTTCTGCAACCGTGGCATTCGAAACTCTGGCGAGTCAGGCATTACAGCGAGTCTTCTTTTCCGCTTCCAGTGAAGACTCCAGCATTAGGGGGAAAGGCTTGTGTTGCTAGTTAGAACGGGGTAACACCACATCGTTGGTGGTGCTTTTGTCATCCCCTGGTCAAGATGACTGGTGAAGTCCCTGCTTGGAGGTTCAACGGGCATTGCCCTCAGTCCACGCTCAAAATCTATCAGCTGACTCCTGAAGCCTTGTTCCCCAATCCTGGACCTTCCTGAGCATGAATGCTATACGTCCAAACCCCAGCAAAGCTTCAGCCCCAACCCAGTTGGTATTCTACATCGACGTGCTATACTCCCCCATAGAGTCAGTTGGTATTCTCTTCGTGCTCATCATTTTCACGAGAAACAAAGAAGCTGACTTGGTTCAACCACCCCAAGAGCGCAAATACAGGAGCCCCTGACGACCGCGGCAAAGTTATACAAAATGGCCCGAAACCGGAAACTCTGCTCTTATTCTTTATGCCTGTACCTACAATCCTTATATACCCCTCTAACGCGCAGAGACCGTTCTATTTCAATTTGTATCTTCCACTTGATCCTCCACTACTCTGGCCCTTTAGGCCCCCAGATTCCTAAATCCCAAGTCGTACAGAAGTGCCCTTTTTCTTTCGCGTTCCCCTTACATAGCTCCTTTCTGCTTATCGTGGACCCTACATCCTAAACTTGAGACTGCTCCCTATCTATAATATATAGGCCGTATAATCCCCCATATGAGCTAGAGTCTAAATTCCCTAAAGGAGGTTGTATATTATAGGGGGGATTATTGGGGTTACGAAGGGGGATACTGGGGGTTTAGACGATGGCTCATACCCAGACCCTCCAATGTAGTTCCTTTTTGGGTAGTATATTGTAATCCCTAACAGACCCAAAAAGGAACTACATAGGAGCCCTTGGGTATAGCCCCCTGTACAACCCTTATTTGCTCAAGCAGGTCCTGCTTGGACTTGCCACGGGGCTCACACCTTCGGCTGCCATGGCCTACTACACTGCCGAAGAGGCTCTCAGGCCGTGGTGACCTGGTGTGAATGGGGTATACTGGGGTTGTACGGGGTTTATGCATGTGGTTTAGGGTTTGAGGTTTATAAGGGTTTAGGGTCTACGTAGGGTTTGGGGTTTAGGGTTTGGATATGGGGGTTTCCAATTTTTTGGGTACTTGTTTTGGAGTCTCTATATATGGTAAGGATAATAATCTTTTGGGATATTTTGGATCCGCATGGCGGTTTCCTGCAGGGTTTGTATAGGCGGTATATAGGGTTCAGATGGGGGGTGTATTAGGGCTAAAAGAATGGAGAAGCAATCAAGCTAGAAAAGAAAACGGCAAATGAAATGGCAGCTGGGGTGTTCTAGAGCTTCGAAAATTTTGAGTAGATACCCTTTATTCAACTTTAGAAGGCATCCGGCTGGACCCCTACGAAGGCCATGAAATGTAGACTCCGTACAGTTTGGCTGGGTCAAAAAACCATGCTTGATGTGCAACCAAAAGAGTGGTGACGTGCTTCTTAATAAGAAGCATCCTGTTCTTGATGGTCACGGGGCATTGGTTCAATGCATTGGTGATTGGCGTTTCACCAGGGAACTTGTCTAAGATTTATGCCGGTCTTATGGCGCCTGGCAGTCCCAAAGCTCTCATGCAGTGGCTCAAATAATTACGAATATTAGGGTCCTAGATTTCTCGTATAATTGGTATGGAGTCCCGGAAGCAGACCTCAAGATCATTTGTAATTAGACAACTCCACTTTCCACATGTTCCTCCAATCACCCGCGCAGCCGAGGTATAGCATTGCTCCGTGGTATGGTGGCGCGCTCTACGTGCTGACCCTTCTCATTCAGCCGGCTGGTTGAAGTCAGCCCTGAACCCTAAACCACTTGGCTAGTATAGCCTCTACATCTTGAAAACCAGTTTCCGCTGTGTTTGGCTATGATCCGGCAATTTTCAGGACCCCCAAGAAGGGCGGTTCTGCTTTAGGGCCCGGGAAAGCCATGTTCGCGGGAACAGTTGCATCCAAATCCCGCAGTTGAGACTTCATGCTTCCAAAGTCACTCTCTCAAAGCACCATCTTTTGATCATTCGTAGGTAGGAAGTCACTCACCTCAAAACCAAGCCTTTCCCACTCCCGTATCGCTTGGCGCAAAAGATGTGTGCCGTGTATGCCTCGACTTCCAGCTTTATCGGCTTTTCAGTGACTCACGCTTCCCTTCTTTTGTGCCTGGGTTCTTGACAGATGACCATCAACCCCCGAAGGACAAACTGCCTGTACACGAATTTTTCAACAACAGCCAAAGAAACATCTTTCCACAATATTTCTAACCTGGAGAAAGAACCCCTGCAGGTTTGGAAGTTTACGTACCATGTGGTCAGTATAAATATAGATAATCCTTGTGGTAAGGGCTCCTTGAAACCCTAAATCCAAAAGCCTAAACCCTAAGCTCTAAAAACCCTAAAACTAAGTTTGGGAACCTCTAAGTCCTAAGGGCTGACTTGTTCAGCTCGCTTTTAACTCCTCTGGATTCTAAGGCAGTGCAGGGTCTCAAAGGGTCCTGTCGGAACCCTGTCATGTTTCAAGGTCAAGCAGTGCCTATAGTAGAACTGCCCTAAGCCCACAGCCTCAACTCCGAACCCCAAGCCTAAACCCGAAATCCTAGATCCTGATTAGGGTTTAGGGTCTCGCTAAGCCCTAGACCCCAAATTTGGCCGAGGCGGGTAAAGTTTGAGTGGTACAACTACGCCTACGTGGTCGCCGCGACTCTTTGGCTAGGGCCGGCTGCTCACCGGCAGTTGAGCTATGGAACCCCGTTAAGTAGAGAGAATATGGAATTCCCCAATATACACCAATATTCGATCTAATTAAGGGGGACTATCGATTTGGGATTTTGAGTTTACAAGGTAGGCTTGACACGTTGGAGCCCCAAATCTGAAGATGCAAGCACCTTTCGGTGCCACCAGTGAACCAGTCTGAAAAACACAGTGAATCTCATGAAAGACACAGTGAATCTCAGGATGCCCAAACTCAGTAAGATTGGGGCTCCACTCCTCCCGCCCTTACTTGGTGTGGGTGCTAAGTGTAGGTCCCTGTGATTGCCGCGTTAAGCCAGTTCCTGGTGCCTACCTGCACCTCCTCATACTAGTTGCTGTCAGTATCAGGGTTATCCAGGGAGCCTTGAGAAGTAACCCGCGTCCATGAACTCTGCATGAAATACTGACTGTAGCCAATGTCACGTGAGATACCCCGAACATCATGTAAGGTATACTCTGATGAAGAGGTATCTTGCTTTCTGGGTATGAGCCACTAATAACCCCAATCTATACCTTCTTGTAATATAGTAGTTTCCATTTTCTTTTCCATTATCCCAATATAACCCCAATATATACCCTATTATGATCCCTATATAACCCCAGTGTACCACATAGCCTAGACGACGCAAAAGGCGATCATCCTTTGGTTCTCCTACAAGTTCGACCCGGCGAATACCATTCCCGACGACTTCTAGGGTGCGGAGGGGTGTGGGGTTTAAGGTTTATTGGGTTTAGGGTTTAGGGTTTAAGGTTTATTGGGTTTAGGGTCTAGGGTTGAGGTGGATGCCAATCAAGGGGACGTTGGGCTCTCAGTGGGGAGGGCTATTCGTATCAGTAGAAGCCATCTAGAATTTGCCTGGCGGTGTGTGGTGAGGTTTGGCACTGATGGTTGTATGATGTAGAGATGTAGAGAAAAGTCTCTAGGGGGACGATCTACTTGAAGATTGGGCTTGAACCTCTGGCTGAAGGATAAAGGACTTCTTTGCTTGACAGGAAGCAGCCAACCAGGGAGCACAGGTTCAGGACTCGTCATGTCATGCACTTGATCCGCCTCATTGCGTTAACTATGGAGATGATTGTGAGTTCCTGCCAAGAGTGAAAGTTTATTTTAAGGATAGCAGTAGACATAACTGGCCATCCGCACCATCACCATCTGAATCTAGATCACTCCAAGTAAGGGCCTCGTTTGTTGCCGCCAGAAGGGCAGAAGTTCAAACGGTGCGCGTTTAGTTCAGAGCATAGGTTGAGGCCCAGAGTTGCCAGTGAGACTAAGTGGGTTTACGGCTCCTTCCAAGAATCAGTGTAGTAGCCTGGCTGATTCCTACAAGTACTCCATATTTATGCTAACTGCGGTCATTATTGAGCATTGTACTATTCGTAGGAGGAATCCAGGCCCCAACGTCTTGTTACAGGAGCCTTGGCAAGAGCACCCGCATTCAAAGCCTTTGCTGACTTCCGTAAAAATGCTACAGCACAGCCCAGAGTTGCCTATTTTCAGCCACTTCTGAGATAACTGTCATTGTAGATGTCCTTGCTTTGCGGCGGTCTTTTTCGCTTTTGTCCATTCCCTGTCCTTTTTGTCAGGTGTGCCGCCTCCTATCCTGCAATTTTCAGGATTCCATGCAACAGTGAGCCCACAAAGGCAGGCATTACGCTCCAGGAATCTCCAGGAGCATCCACCGGGCGAGGATTAGCGCGCTGGAAGCTCACAGTCTGGTCTGACCGTTGCAAGTTGACCCACAAGGGCACCACAGGACTACAATCTTGCATCGAAGTCTCCCCAAAAATGACTCCAGAAATTAAGTTGCCTCCATGCAAGAACACGCGAAGAGTATCGAAAGTGGGCAAGTGCCCACAATCTGCAGTGTCATGCATCATGTCAGACCACGGCAGCTATAGCGTGCCCTTGAGCCCTTGAGCTCGACTGGGTTGCTATTGGGGGAAGTTGTGTTTTCACTTTACAGAAGTCCGATATAAAGAACGCCATTGAAATCATGTGAAGCACCCCTTGAAGGGGCTGCGACAACTTCTCAACAAATGTCCAGACCAAAAGGGGTCTGTATCAAGACAGAGCTGCACTCGCTAAGCTTGGGACCCTAGATGGGAAGAGTCACTTGCTGTGTGACAACAGGCATTTGCCTGAAGTTGTGAAAGCTACCAATCTTATCCAGGACATGCTATACAGTACCAGTGGTAATTCGTCGTGGCACTACTGGTGACTAGTCGCTCATAGGATCAGCCTCTCAGGTATGTTTTTCCTCATCCAGACAGGATGTACATGTGGCTATTTCTCAAAATTGAGCAGCCCCGTCAAGCCCAAAAAGTCTCGAAGAGATCTCAAGAAGCCCCCAAGACCCAAATTGCACGCTACCTGTCTGCTCAGGGGCTCAGATGAAGTCTAGCGCTCACTTCTGCTCATACCAGATGCGCGCTGCATCTTAAAGCTAGGCGAAAAAAGCCTCTGCTTTTGGACCGACCGCTACAGCTAAGTTTTTGTTTTTAAGGGTTTTTTTCTTCCGCCTTGGTATCTTAAAATTGGGGTTCGTTGGCAGCCAAAACAACCAGGGGTTTCAGAAGACAGTGGCCCGCGTACGAGCGTGTCAACCTCATTTGCAGCTCAAGGTGGTGCATGAGTTACCTCCCCCAAAATGGTGCTGACTGAGCCCCCAAGAGGACCTTACCAAGCCGCTACAGCAAGAGCATGCGTTTTGGTGAATCCAGGCCATTTGCTTCCCGCTCTAACTGTGAATCTTGATTCTTACAGAGAAGGCATGAAGAACTCAGCAAGCAAGCGGGAGCGTGAAAACTTCAAATGTTGGCAAAGATGTACGTTGAGTTTTCCCTCCATAGACCTTGTGGGAGAGTTTGTGTTGATGCGCATGTGCACATGAAGTTCCCCCCAAAGTTGGCAAGCGGGGCCATCTTACAGTCGGAAGTACAACTTAATCTTAATCTCAACTGATCATAATTGATCTCAACTGCATGAAGTTAAAACCAGCCTGTGCCGCGGCCATGGCAGACGAGCCGAACAATGAGTTTTCAGCAACAGCTGTTGGGTTTTTTTATGTAGATGTTGTTTACAAGCGTCCTGAATGTCGCTTGGGTCATCAAACGGCAGAACACAATGCATCAAAGCATGCCCGAATGTCAAACATACTTATCTCTGGGGCTTCTCTTATGGCCGGGCAGTAATAGAGAGCCCGGAGAAATCCTGCTGATAATGAAACTACCTGCTTCTTCTCACGCCTTCCTTCACCGAAGGCCATTCAATCTCACCGGCGTGAACCCTGCACTGTGCCCTGCACCCTACTTCGTACTTCGTAAGAGGAAGGATGATTCCTCAAGCTTGGTTGTTGCGTTGTCAAAACAAGATCATTGCTTTCGTTTGCCATGGCCTCAAACCAATCCTGGTGACGCTGCTGCCAGAGCCTTTGATGGAAAGGTCATCTGTGTTTATGCAAACGAGGTGGATGTTGGACGTCTTGGGCCACGTAGAGCCCGTGAACTACCGAAACTATGTCGGATTTGGGGAGTGGGTGATGCAGGGTTTCCCCCATCAACGATAGGTGTTGCAATTCCGTTGGCCTGGACTTTGGCGACGCATGCGAAGTGGTTTCAGGGGGTTCAGGTGTTTAGTCCCATCTACAAACTGTCTGGGGATGAAAAATGAGTTAGCAGGGCTGAGGATTGTTGACTCTCGATTGTGAATTGTGTGGATGTTCTTTTGCATATTTGTGAGCTCCCCAACCAGCAGCCGCAAACCCCAGCCCTAACCCAGACAGCCATACAGCTCTTGCAGCCCTCGGAAGCCAAAACCCGGCCTGAAAAACCTCAAGTTCCAAAAGAGCTTCCATAGCGATCTGAAGAGAGAGTTCCAACCCTAAGGGCCTACTTCGTGAGTACCAAGCCCAATCTCAAAACCCAAAATTGACGACAGACTTCAAGCTCCCTGCAGGCCCATTTCCATTTGCATTGCCTTGTTGAGCGGCCAAACGGCGACAGTAGATGCGCTGCCAGAGATCACTGTCAACGAGCTCCTGGGATCAAACCACGTAATATAGGGGCCTAAATAATTACCAATATAATGGTTCCGTACTCCATGTATAATTATAGTATATGGTACCTCACATGGACCTCAAAATGATTTTGGTAATTGTTCAGGCCCCTGTAGCACCATAGCTAGAACCGTTGTGAGACATTTGGTTGCTCACATTGTTCGGATTGACACGGCTATGACTATGCTGGCGGGTTGAGTCTTTGGAAACTGGATGGTGGGCAGAAGAGCAATCATGGTGTTTCCACTTTACGCGACCGGAACACGACTTTCAGTCTTGCACACCAAAAGCCGCGCTGTTTGCTAGTATGTGGTTTACAATTTGGGCAACGGTTAAGAGTACTACGGTCAGAAGCCCTTTGTCATCGAAGGTTTGGCTCAGCAACGGAAGCATTGTCAAGATGGTATAAGGACTCATCGTAGAGCTTAAGAACGTCGATCTGGATATTGTTGGTGCAGGGTTCACGGTTCTGCTAATCAGCATGTTGACCCAGCAAGCCATCATGCAGCTACAAATGTGCAAGGCTTCGGCTGCGGGCGCAGAAAGCGCTGGGAGTGCGCTTAGGCGGCTTAGTGGCCTCAGGCCTTGCACTAGGTTAACTGAGCCGTGCCTAGAAGTGGTCCTAGGCTTCTGTTGGCTTTCGTATATTACGTCCCAGTACGGAAACTGAACTGAGAGTATAGCCTGGGTCATTGTTGGAGATAGCCTCTTTTGTAGGGAATGTAGGGATATGTCGGGCTATATTGGGTTTATGGATTCTGGTTCTGAGTCAGAACGTGATGGCTTTGGAATTTGATGTTCTAGTGATTCTTTAAAATTCCATTCTACTAAATCCCGACAAGGAAATGAACATGTTTTGCAAACGCTGGGAACATTTGCCGGCCTGAGACCTGACCGCGGCCTCATCACATCTTATCCCAAAGGGGAATCCGTTTAGGATTAGGAGCAGGAGGCAAGCCATGAGGACATTCAAAGGGCTCTGCTTCCCAGAGTGCATGTGGTCCCTGCAAACCCCAACCCCTACATTGCATGTTTGGTGGAAGGTTTCGCACGCACATTGAAAACATCAGCATTCACATCTTCATACATACAGAAACACAAGCGCACATGCGGACAGAGATTGGGTACTGCCTTGTCATATAATTATATAGAGCCCTTATTATGATTTCTGATATAGACTTTTACAGGGGGGGGCAGTACCCCATGCAGAGATCTTCTATCTCGCAAGCTTGGGGCGAGTCCTACCTTTTCCAGGATACGGGTCTAGGGCTCAGGGGAATACTAAATAATTACATATATGGGGATGTATATGGATGAAGATGTAGGGTTTAGGGACTAGGTACCCCGGTAGTACCCTTTTCCCCTTTTCACTTTGGTGTCTTCTTTTTAAGACTAGTACTCAACCAAAAACCATCCGATCCACAAATAAACGTCCGATCGTCAAAACATGCTGGGGACACAATTTTTTGTACGAATTGGTCCGCTAGGGGTGTACTTCTTATTATCAAGAGGTTACTGGGGAATCTAGGAAATCGCAAGAAAGGGAACCCCCTTGTTGAGAAACTGCTGTGTCCCCCGATGTCTATGCGGAAGCCTTTGTTTTGAGGAGGTGAATATCAGGGGAAAAGGATTGTTGATGAATCCTTTTATGCCCATACCAAACACCGTCTCATCCCCGGTATTAAAGACGTTTCCTAATCTGCGATGCTTCTTATGCGTGATTGCGTGAGATAAGGGATGGGGGGTGTTTAATATTCGTGTGAGGGCATTACTTCCTGTCCTCGCATGGGGCTCTGATGTTAAAGGCACGTGCCTTCAGAAGTTTAAGGGTTCAGGGCTCAGTTCATGCACAAGAATATGGGGAGAGCTTCACTTCCCATTTCCCCAGCAGAGCTCTGTAACCTCCACTTCTTGGAACCACCCTCTTCAGGATTGGCTTTCGAAAGGGCTACAAGTCATGGTAGACAATACGCATGCCCCGTAGGACCATGAAGTACCTTGCAGCGCAACATGCATCTCAGCGTCTGTTCGGGAAGTGTCAGATTTGACATGGCCGCTGGCAGGCGGCGAGCTACTAAAGGGCACCAGCACTCTGAGCGCTGCTGGACTTAACGGAGATGCCACCGTCTGCGCCGCTTGGGTGTATGAAGAGCGTATACATTGGGTACTGCCCCTACCGCTTACCGCCTGCAATAGGCTTACTAGTGCTGACTATACATTCAAGTATACCTTACACATCACATAGGTGTTAATGTGAACCTGGCAAGAGCGCCCCGGAAAGCTTGTTTTGCATTTTGGGTGTATGGGGAGCGGGACTCGCCAGAATGGACCAGCAGGTGGCAGTGGCACTAACTAGCACGCATCGTAGTACTAGGAATCGACTTTTTTTTCGGGCGCGGAGCTTTACTATTGTGTCCCCTTCGGAACATGTTTGTAGGCGTTCCAGCTCCGAACTTGAAATTGTCACATGTCAGAATTGTCTTGTGGACTTTGCCTGGCCCGGCGGGAATGTCTCATTGTCACCCTCTTGATTAATGGTAGCGCGACTGGGCGGGGGCAGTACCCAAGGTGTATACAAAGATCTTGGGGAAACAGACTGAGTGACACTTAGATCTGTGAAGAGGTTCATTTTATTTGTTTTTGGCAGGAGACACAACAAGTCATACAACAATTTGAATGAAGCGTGTAAGGGCATGCGGCATTGGCAGCAAGAGATGTGCTCATCGTTAAGATACCAAGTATGGCGTATGGCTTCGAAGCTGGTACTACAGGGTTCAAGGATTTCTGCTTTTGGTGTAGGCTGTATAGGGTTGCAAGCTTACTGGAAGGAGACTTGATTCTTGAAAATAGTCGGAGAGCAGTAGCTATGGAGCAAATTGAGCAAGTCTTGACTTCAGGCTCGCAATAGGCTTACAATCCGATCCCAGCAAGCCGCTGCTGAACAGTGTCTTCAGTGGGAGTGTGCTTTTGGAGTGGTAGTATCTATGGTTTAAAGGCATTTCGGCCTACTGACATTGCCTACATGAGACAAACCTCTTTATGAAGCATAGGTTCGAGGTACTGCACTCCCTGGAGCATGTTGGGTTTCTCCGCTTTGAGCAGAGACTCACCGTCACTCGAGAAAAGACTGTGTTCGCTGCAAGCCTTACACTCAGACGAAGAAGCAACCGGACCAGCACAAGCGGACCAGCACCCGTGCCAACTTCGCAAACTGCACAAGGCTTATAGTCCCCCTTAAGTAGGTAGAATATGGGTTTGGGTATAACAAGATCCTCATATACCCCATATTCTATCTACTTAAGGAGGACTATATCCCTTTCTGGGACCCTTTTTGTATACGCATCCGAATATTCTGGCATACTTCGAGACCGCACAAGTTTCAGAAGCTCCCGCCTAAGCCTCAAGCCAAAACTGCTTCCCAGGCAGCCGTGCGCAAAGCGGCATCGCGGTAGCAAACGTGATTCCGAAGGGATTTCTGGGTGTAATAATGCCGCTCCAGTCGGCTTTAAGCGTACAGATCGTTCTTGGGATTGTTAACTTCAAGTACTGGTGCGCAATAGGGAGTCAAGGAATGTGGCGCATGGACAGGGGATGCAGGGCAGAGCATTGGGCAATCGGGGTTTGCGTTGTCATCACTTGTTACTGGAGGTCCATATTCTGTGTTTTTGTAAAGAAGGAGGATCGTTGTTTAGAGAAAGACATTATTACACCCCAACACCATCATCATCATCATCATCATCTGCATCTGTGAAGCTCTGAGACCTATGGATCCTAAGCCGGAAGCCCCTAAACCCTGATATACTCCTGTATATTCCTAGATACCCCAGTTTAGTCACCCCTTTACATGTACATATATACACTCCTATATAACCCTACATAACCATTTATTGTCCCATATATCCCTCACATAATCCCCACATCAGGTGCTGGCCCCAAGCCACCGATCCTCAGCGTTTGCGCTTATTAGAAGGGACGGCTCGGTGGTGAGCCTTGATCACATTTGGAGGGTTTTTAGGGTTTAGGGTGAAAAATCAGCTTTGGGATGTCTAGGGAGTAGCTTTGAGAGTTCACGGGGTCTGGAGTTTAGCTTTTGTTTCTTTTTTGGGGTTTAGGTTGAGGTTTTGGGGTGGGGTCCGGGGATTGGGGCCTGGCTGCCCGAAGGTTAGGACTGTTTGGGGTTTTAATTAGGGTTTGTGTTCTAGGGTTCAGGCTCATAAGATTTGAGCGCAATTTTCATTTATCTGGTCGACAAGCTTTCGAAGTGTCAGCTGCCAACTCGAAGCAGGGTTGTGCTGTGACAGTAACTTTGGGTACACATATATATATATATCTCTCTCTCTCTCTCTCTCGTTCTCTCTCTCTCTCTCTCTATATATATATATGCGTGTGTAAGTGTTTATGTTTCTATGTAGTTATATATCTGTATATTCATATTTGCACATAGTAATTCTGTAGAGACCATTGTAGAAATGTCTGTGGAAGGAGTTGGGGACTTCCAAACTGGGGCGGCGATAGCAGCGCCGTCCAAGATGACCTGTGGGACGTACAATTTATCCAGGCCACGGTGAAGGCTGGGCTATAGGGTGTGCTTTAGGGTTCAGGGCGTGGGGGGTTTCTAACTTTAAGGGAATTATACAGGACATATGGGGTTTAGGCTGGGCGTGTTGGGACATGTTCTACGTTTCCGCAGACAAACAGTACTTTTGAAGCTGGTCACGTGCTTCGTTGATAGCTGAACTCTGTATGTGCTGTGCGCGTTGTTCAATGTCGCTATGGACTATAGTCCCCCTTATGTAGATAGAATGTGGCTTTGGGTATATTGTAATAAGGTCCCCATATACCCCATATTCTATCTACTTAAGGGGGGCTATATGAACCCAGGCCTTTGCTGCCGTCCGTGGTGATGGGAATGTGGTGACATGGGGAGACAAAGCCTGGGGCGGTGACAGCTCCTTTGCTGGAGAACTCCTTTGAGGGTAGTAACGTTGACGCAGGAAACATGGCACATGCGCATTTGGGATGCCTGCCTGTAACATTCCGAGTTTGAAGAGACGTTAAGGTGGAGCAGGATTCCTTTCATTCACTGCGCTTCAGAGTTGCGATTTCCTGACCCACCCGAGCAATGTACCCTACAGCATAGAGGATCCGGCGCAAGCTCAGGCAAAGCTGTTCGAGACCAACTGACAAACGTGCAGCACATCCAAGCCTCTGATGGCGCCTTCGCGGCCATTCGTGACGATGGCAAGGTGGTGACTTGGGGTGATGCGCACTTGGGTGGAGACAGCAGCAGTGTGCAAAATGCGCTAAGTTGCGTCACCCTGGTACAATCTACGAAAGGAGCTTTCGCAGCTGTCCGTAATGATGGGACTGTTGTCACCTGGGGCGATCCCAAGCGTGGAGGCGACAGCAGCATGGTCCAAGAGTCCTTGCGAGATGTACAGGCAGTGGCTGGCTCCAAGGGTGCTTTCGCCGCCGTTTGCGGCGATGGCAGAGTGGTAACTTGGGGCTATGCGCGCGTTGGGGGCGACAGTGCTGTTGTCCAAGAGCGCCTACGTGATGTCTTGCAGATCTGTGCATCGGAGACGGCCTTTGCCGCACTCCTGGCAAGTGGAGGGGTGGTGACATGGGGTGCTGCCGCCTACGGGGGTGATTGAGCCCAACAGAAGCAAGTTTTTGAAGCCTTGTTTCCCTATCCGCAGCGTACGTACGTAGCTAATGGGTCATGCATGGAATTT
Source organism: Symbiodinium pilosum (assembly GCA_905231905.1). Taxonomy (NCBI): domain Eukaryota; class Dinophyceae; order Suessiales; family Symbiodiniaceae; genus Symbiodinium; species Symbiodinium pilosum. The sequence continues at coordinate 103,509 of CAJNIZ010000614.1, read as the reverse complement.
CTCACATTTAAGAAAGTGAGGTGACAGCTCTGCGGTGAAAGGGCAGCTGGAGGATGTGGAGCAACTCGCCTCGTCCAAGGGGGCCTTTGCTGCCATTCTTTCTGACACTTGCTTCTTCAACTTGTTTTGTTTTGTCTTTCTGTTGTTCTTTCAGAGGCAACTTGTATTTTGCTAATTGATTTGTGAGGACACGGGGCAACCCAGGATGGGAGTGTGGTGACTTGGGGCGATGGGAACCGTGGTGGAGATAGCTGCATGGTGCAAGAACAGCTCCAGGAGCATGCGCAAAAAGCATCACCACATCAGAATAGACATGCCTGCGCCTTCCCTCATCAGTCATTCTTGCCGTGCTGCCAACAGTACCACCAACAGAACTAACAGCTTTTCCTGCTGCTGCTGCTGCTGCTGCTGCTGCGAGACTTCAACGTCAACAACACATACAGCCATAAGTACCCCGGATAATGCTGTAAGTATCACGGACAAGAAAAGTCGCCGCGTTCTGAGTTGAATACCTGTTGGTGTTACGACCACTTCTCACCACTTCGTGCTGCCATTCTCAGCAGAGTTCTTACCATGGTCACTGTCATGAGCACACTCACCTCTTGTTCCTCATTGCCGAAACTTACGCAAGGGTTCATCATCAACACCCAAGAAAACCAGACCATCATTGAAACCCGTAAAGCTTCAACCCCTTGCCCAAAGGATCCTAAGTACCTATATGGTATAAAGTAGGGCTTCTATGCTAGGAACTAGTATCCTGGTTTGGGTTGGTATCCCTTATATAGGTGCTTAGGACCTCTTGGGTTGGCAAGACAGGATGTGCAACAGATCGCAGCAACTTCCGGAGCTTTTGCGGCAGTTCTTGGGTGTGGCGGTGTGGTTACCTGGGGCTACACGTCTACAGGTTTTTAACGGTTTATACGGGTTTAGGGTCTAGGGATTTATACTTGGTTGATATAGGGGTATAGAGAAGAGCGAGTTTTTGTTCGCATGATGGTTATCAGTCTTCTTTTTGTTGATGGCTGTTGTGCTAGCATGTGGATGGTTTATTGGTTTGCTTGTTTGGGCGGTTAGGCGGTTAGTTTCCTTGTACACGTGGGGTCATCACCCCTGGTAACTGTCCTAAGGTGCCATCATAATTGCTGACATTTGTTTGCGGTAACTGTTGCTGCAGGGGGGAAAAACCTAACCTACCCACTGAAGTAGGCCCAACACGAGACCCTTTCTCCGTTGATGCCCTTCAGAGCCCAGGCTACGCAAGCCTTGGAGGGGACAGCAGCGCTGTGCAGGATTTTCCCAGTGTGGGGCTAGGGGCTCATGTTTCTTGAAATGAAGGGTTTTCCCTGGCAGTTCCCATAATACGGATGATACATGATGATACCATGTTTGGGCGCAGGGACGGCGGACCCTTGTTTTGTTCGCCCTCGCTGTCCGAACTGCAGGGTTCTTGCATCTCAGGAGGGGCTGGATGCACTCAAAGTCGTCCAATGCATCCGGTAGTGTACACACAGACACACACCTAGCCTCTTTCGGTGTTGCAACGCGTAACATCCCACAGCCTCAGTACTGCGGAAGAAGCGTTGGAAAACTTCTCCTAGAACTCTAGAGACTAGAGACGCTGTACCCACAATATCTACTATATCGCTAAATCCTGGACATGTGCAAGGAACATACTTCAGAACCTACGCCCATCTCAATGTTCAAACTTGTTCAGGAGCGCCTGCAAGACGTGCAGCAAATACAGGCCTCGGCGGCCAAAAACTTGCCCCTAGCCCTGCAACCCCGAACCCAAAGACAACACAGCCCCAATCCTCAAGGCCCGTGAGCCCCAACCGCCCAAACCCCAAGTCCCTATCATCCGAGAAGTTGTAACGACCTCACCAGACCTCTCCTTAGATGAGGTTTCCATACAGAAAATTTCCTAAACTTAATCAAGCTCAAGCTCAGAAAGTATTTGAGGATGGCCAGTGCCATTCCCCCTAAGCCTCAAGCCGCCCCCCTAAACCCAAAACCCTAAATCCCTAACATCTTCTGAGCCCCTAAGATCCGCAACCTTGACGAAAACATCCCTTGAAGGCCTCAGCGGGCGCTTTTGCGGCGGTTCTGGCAGATGGCACTGTCGTAACTTGGGGCCACGCTACGATGGGAGGTGCGTGAAGGACTTATAGGGCTCAGGTTCGCAGCTTAAGATTTAGGGTTTGTGCTTGAGAAAATTGTTAGGCTTTCCTGCCCCTAAACCCTCAAATCTAATTCTAATCTAATACTATCATACTATCCCCAGTGTAGATGGCCATTTCATGATGTAGGCCCGCCCTACACCTTAAACCTGTTTAGGGTTTAGGGTTGTAGGGCTGGGGTGTAGGAGTTGAACGTGGGGATTTCAGGTTGAAGATGCTCAAGCCCTAAACCCTATCGAAGAAAACCTTGGAGCTCAAGCTGCTATAATCACTGAACCCTGAGCCGATCCCATTCTACTCTTGGCCTGCATGTCATATATGTTTAAGCTTTCCCTAAACCCCCAAAGTATGCAAAATAATGGCCCTAAAACCATAATACTAGCCATAGAGGCCATTATTTTACACACTTTTGGGGGTCCAGGTCGGGACCCTAAACCCTAAAGGGCAAGCAGTTCTATCATTGGGCCGTGCATTCATGGTGAACTCTAGACAGATGTTATGGAGAAGGGCCCCTTCAGGGGCTTGAGGATGCCTCGGAGTTAGACGTACCATAATGGTTACACATGTATATATATATATATACATAGGGTATATGGGGTTTAGGGTATATAGGGTTTAGGGTTACCAATATTGGGTATATCTGGGAATTCATATGATTCCCCCCTATATATATATATAGATTAACTTAAAACATATGTTCCTTGACAGCAATTCAGTCGACGGGAATTGTGGACATCTCTCTTGAAGAAGGTGTAAGAGGTTGGCATGAGGGCTGTCCTTGAGAAGGTCCCTACATTCCATCGGTCCTAAACCCTGATCCTAGACCGTGCGTCGCCCGTGCAATCCCTACGAAGGAGCCTAGATCATGTGGCACTCCACACACGACCTTTTGTAATGTAGTTTGAGCAGGGAAGATATCCCATGCATATATAAGCCCTACAGTCTTGAACCCTAAAACCTTCTGACACCCGGACCGCTCTGGATCCCGGATCCCCCCCCCAAAAGCTCCAATCCACCTGGTAGTTTGCAGAAATATGCGGACCCCAATATAGACCTTAAAATATTATAGTCTTATAGTCCTTATGATAGGGACCCCCGAAAAGGTACCCCCCAATTCTGGGCAACCCGCAACCCTGTATAACCCCTGTAAACCCTCTAAAGGTACCCCTAACTTTGGGAAGCCTACACCCCAAATAGTAGTTTCCTTTTTCTTTTCCAATATTCTTAGATATCCCTATATGCAGCCTTTAAAGGTACCTTCCATCTGGTGGTCCCTGCACCCTAAACCCTATGGAGGTGACAGCAGCGCCGTGCGAGAGCAACTACGGCGCACCAGCCAGCCGCTGGCGCCTGAAGTGCTCGCCGCCTTCCGGGCCTCGCTCGTAGGGGTTTAACAAGGATCCTAGATGTCTTTCATATGGGGGGGTTTCCCAAAATTTGAGGAGTCTCCATAATAAGGATCTTAGCATTTGGGGGTCTATATTGGGATCCCCTTATTTGGAAAACTACCATATAAACCTTTCTAGGGTCCCTATTACAGCAGTGTGGTTGCCCAAGTCGTTCTATGTGACGGATAGGGTTCAGGGCGTAAACAGCAATCAGGAGAATCAAAGGACAAGAAAACGGGAGCATGTAACGGTTCACGGGGTTATGCCATGTAGAAGCCTGAAAGAGTGCCAAAGTTGTTCTTTCTGATCTTTAGGCGATCGTAGCATAGCAGCCAGCAGGGGAGATTCCCAAATGACCTTTCAGAGCTTGTGGTTTAAGATTTCGGGTGCCATAGGATTTCCAAGCAAGGCATGGCTTTTTCTTTATGATGTCCCGACCTTTGCAAGTAAAAAATACCCACTGACATCCAAAACCACTTGCTCTGTCTGGCGCTGTCCGCCGGCATGATAGGGAACACCCCTGGGGAGCAACATGTTGGGTCCTTCAAAGCAGAGGGCCGGCAGGAAGTTGCAAAAAAGTGGCCAAGCCGCGGATGTTCCTAAACACTATATACCCTACATAAATCTCGCGCCCTGACTCCCTCAACCCTAAATCCCTTACCCCTAAGCCCCTAAAGCTAAGGTCTGTATCCTGTGAATCGCGCAAGCTATATAGGGACACCAGGCTCAAGGATCTATATTGGGGACCCATACTTGGATCAGCTGTCATGTAAAAATACGTGCGTTCAGTATGCGAAGGGTACGCCCTGTTTTGCAGGATCTTTGGACGGACAGCACGCTCCTTTTGCTTATCGAATTCTACTTCGCAAGGTGGCCACTGAATATTTGGCCATACATATCGTCCACCTGTGATAGACCCCATGTTCTTTTCATTAAAGCGAAGCGCTCTGTATCCCCAAGACAGGCTACTGTGCATGACAGCAAGCCACCCGGTTGCGGAACCTTGCTTGCTGACACGAGTTGTTTTTTTTTCCGGTTCAGGAAGTTTGGCATAGGATTTACGCTCCCAATTTCTAAGCTTCCGGCAATTTGTAGTTGAAGGTTTCAGGGGCCACTGATGACAGTATAGGGTGGGTTTTGATGGGACAAAGGGTTTAACTCAATGGAAATCCAAATGAACCTAACGAAGCTTTTCCAGTTTAGCCCCAGCTTCGAGAGCTAACAACTTTATCCGGCGGTTTTTTTCTTTCCGACTCATGATTTTTGTCGATCAGATGGTCCAGCTTTGGAATGATTGCGTCACCCCATCCAGCAGTTTCCGCAAGTGATTAAGCGGACCCCCAGCAGGGTCCTCTTGTATTCCTTGTATACCACTATTACAGGGTGGGGAGTGCACCTAAAGTATTGCTCTCAACCATGGACTTGTGGATGCGCCAAACGCCACTGCTTCTCTGCCCGACCGTCGCGGCTGTTCTTCTCAAGCGCACAAAGCAGAGCCTGCCCATGATAACAACATCCAGAGCCAGGTTTCCGGAAGTGTGTACGAGCGCGTTTCAAGTCGCAGGCTCCAGCACGCCCCAGGTCGGGTGTTCTGTTAAAGGAGTGCAACATAGTGCAACCATGTACCTCAGCGATGAGAAGCTTGCGGCCCTGCTGCCGTTCGTAGCGCAAATTCCGGAGGCGAACCCATCAACCCGGCTCAGCAGCCACATAGTTACAGTCTCCTGGGCAAGCCAAAACGACACCACTCCACAGGGTTGCTTGTATCTTCAGAAGTTCCGGCATGGCCTTGTATTCCGAGCTTGGAATCTGCACAATTTGACCAGAGCATGGTGACACTGAGTGCCTTGTCACTTTGTCGTGGAAACAGGAGATTGCCTCCGCAAGAAGTAAGATCGCAAGGTCGCAAGGTCGATGCCCATGTCAAAGCCTTAAGGTTGCCATCACTGCGCATCACCCAATCACGGATTACACGTTCCCGGTCAGCTAAACGGGCTGCTAGTCCATAAGAGGCGCCGATGAGTCGAACAGCTTATAATCAAGCACCGCCTTTATGCGCATGTCCCAGACCAACAGAACATTAGTGCCCAACTTAACAGAAATGAGGGTTTCCCAAAATTAGGGGTAGCATTTTGGGGGTCCCTATAATAAGGACTATACTATTTTGGGCTCTATATTGGGGCCCCCTTATTTTGGGAAACTACCAAATCCTAGCGAGTGCCAACTCCTACACTGGCCAGGTGGTTGCTGCCTATGAGGTCCGCACATGCGCTGTTCAGGATTTCTGCTGGGGTTTTAACCACGAACCCGAAGGGATAGACCGGCTTTGTGCCCTGATGTTGTGGATCTGTTTAATTCCGATTCGGGATCTTTGTGCCCATGGACCAACGAGGCCCTGGTTGTTTGCATAACCGGTGGGCTAAATGCCGGACTCGTTCCGATTCAGAAAGTTGAAAACACCAAGATTTAGTAGTGAAGCCATGCAGAAGCTGGCATTTCTTCCTTTTGCGCCGACTTAGCTTAAAAGGGTCGTGCTTCAGGTCAGGAAGGTTGTTGTTTTGCGGCTTCAACGTGACGCCCCAAACCTTGAAGCCCCTGAGTTCAGTAGCAGTCTGCTCGTGAAGCTTGAGTGGCCGATCCCAGCAATTCCAATCCCTCATCCATGCCTTTAACAATGAAGATTTTTGCACGCAATAGCCCAAATCTATACAAAACCTTGGTCCCGAAGACCCTGAACCTTACATATAATCTTCTTTGCGCGCCAAGCGCTAGATGCGAAAGCTACAAAGCGTGAGGCCTTTGCTAAGATCTGGGCTGCCTGCGGTCTTCCTGAGAAGCCACTGTCGGCGAAGTTAATTGGAGCTGTGCCTCGGTCTTTAGGTGAGGGTGGAGATGTTTTTGGGATTTGGGGGGCGAGCTTTTGAACATGGGTTTCAGGGCTGACTAGGGGGGTTGCGTGTAAGTTATGACGATCTTGGGCTGAGACTTCACAAAATTTGAGCAGAAGCATGGGCGTTGATAGGCTGTGTAAACGCATTGATCTTGAAGTTGGGCATGACGAGGATGGTTGCCATGGTCGAGGGATACTAAAATAAACTAAAGCTCTAGCCTATGCCAGTAACTACAGCCCGAAAGGACCTCATAGGGCTTCATATCCTCTGGTCTTCTCAGGCTTCGTCATGGACTGAGGATGGACTCCACCCAAATTACATGGAAGTTCGTGGCGACGTATAATTGGGTTTTGCGTCTAGGATGGCTGCAAGCAGCATCACTATTTGTAGAGGGTGGGTGGGTTTTCTAAGCTGCCAGTAGCTGTGGAAGTGCACCCTGGCGGTCTCAGCTATGGCTACTACGGCAGCTGTCTACGTGCCCCACCCAGAACTAGGCCCCCTACCCATATTCCCTCACGTGGCCTTGCGAGCATTCTGAAATATTCTGAATCTATCTGCTAATCATTTCTCACGCGAAGGCCCCATCCCCTTGTACAGCCCAAATTTATCGAGGGCCGCACTACCACTCCATAATCCGAGTTCGGCACAGTCCCTTGGTTTGGGCGATCCACCCACGTACGAGTAGTGGCATGATGGGAATACATGGTGATGCTGAAGCACTTCGTATTAAATCTCTCGTGGTCACGATGAAGGGTCGGGGGATCAGCAAGCTCAAGGGAACCATTTGAGGTGTTCGTTGACGGCCCTCCTGAGCCCATTCTCTCTGTGGCCTGGGCTGCATGCAAGGAAGGCAGGTGTGGGATTTCGAGAACTCTGGGGGGGGGGGGTCAGTCAGTCAGTCATAGAAGAAGGATTATAGAATCTTTGGGAAGGCACACCTAGTTTTGGAGACCCCCTTGCGAAGTGATGGAGATCCCAAGTAATCCTCAAATTGGAGATTGCCAGGACGGGTGAAAAGATGGGGTGTGGACAATGCAGGGCAGGCAGGGCACTATTCGGGACATCAGCCGAATGATTGAAGTCTCGCTTTGCTTGTAACATGTTCCACTTCCTACTTGTTTAGGAATCATGCTTAATCAGTGTATTATGGTAGAACCCAAGGGGAACTCTTAAGCATCATCCTCATTACAGGTCTAAACTGGGTTGCTGTTAAGGAACTTAAATTAAGTTACCATAATGGGTATATATATAAAATAAATAATAGGGTTT
>CAJNIZ010000614.1:65264-95478 GCA_905231905.1 Symbiodinium pilosum | reverse complement strand
TTTTGGGAAACTACCAAATAAAGTAGCGTGTCCTTGCTGTGTCTTTTAGGTCATTCTCGTTCGGTTCTGTTCTACGTGTAGTGACTGCAGAAACAAGAACAAGCAAAGAACAACAAACAACAGCAACAGCAACAGCAAACTACTTTGGCTGAAGCCTCTACACCTACCACCACCACTACCATCACGAACAATGTATTATAAAATACTACTCAACTAACCCCTATATAATCCCAGTTTCCATTTCATTTTCCATTTTCTTTTCCATTTGATTCTCCATTATGGGGCCCTAAACCCTATAATAGTAGTAATAACAATAATAATAACAATGCTAGTAATAATAATAGTAATAGTAACAATAATAATCATTCCAGATCGACCAGAACAAGAAGCAACAGCTCAAGGAGCCTCAGCGGCTACGCGCTGCAGATGCCTCGCTTTGGCAGCTTGCGGCGCACCCAGCATCAAAAGTTCATGAAAAGAAGATGGGTTATAGGGTTTAGGGCCCCTTAAGTAGATAGAATATGGGGTATATTATTGAGGTTATATAAGGATAATGGAAAAGAACATGGAAACTACTATAATGGGTTATCATGAAAAGAAGCAGAGGACAAGAGCTTGTGTGGGGTGTTCTGTAAACGGTGTTTCAGGGTTTAAGTCCAGACTTTAGAGTTTCAGCTTTAAGGGCGTTCTTTGTATTCGGGGTGTGAGAGGTTCAGGATTTAGGGCGGCTTCCTGACAATGACGATTCCATGTTGGGGTAGGGGGTAAAGACATGTCATCGCCAGGGACACAAAGGGCTGAGTGCAAGATGGCTCTCTAGTCTGTGGGACATCTCATGACAGATCGTAAAAGGTCGTTTGTGAAATGCAGCCCCATATGGTAGCCATCATAGGCTTACAACCCTCCGTACATAGAATATGCAACCAGCAAATTCCTCACAGGTTGTCATATAGCAAAAGCCAGATCAGCAGTACCCCCACCTCCAGGGGCTTAATTACTAGTTTGACAGTGCCTTCCTTTATAGCCCCGTGGCTCATGAGGTTCATTCTCGTACTTCTGATGAACCTCCAAGGGCACTTATTGAGGTCTTCCTGACAGACTCCGGCCTCACCGTCGACAGCTTCGAGAAGCTTGAGGCCACGAGATCAAAATCTGCGAATACACCTAGCGCATTCTTTGGAAGTGTCTCAGGATTTGGGAACACTTGCCGTCAGATACCTTGCGGCTTATGTGAGAAGGATCTTCAGGTTTCGGAACATCTTCGGGACCCTTAGTATCTCAAATAGCTCAAAGGGCGTAAGTAGGAAAGGACGTCCACTAAACTCTGTAGACCTTTAGGTAAAGAAGCGTTTTTCTGAGCTATCGGGTCCAATATCATCTTGCCCTATATGAGCGAGCATCAAGGTTCTTTCGTTTGAGAGCCTGCAATAAAAGTTGAGCAACGTCAAACATGACTTGAAGTAGACCTGGTGACGTTCATACAAGCTAAGCTGCAAGAAGCCTTCGTTCTCATTAGTCTCAGCATCGCACTCAGAGTAGTTCAGCAGCGAAAGGGCTTGGAAACCTGTTTTTCCTCCCCCGGCAACTTATGAGCCATAGTCTCAAACGGGGGAAGACCGTTACAGGTGAGACAGATCCACATGAGAAATAGGCTAAACCCCTTGAAGGGGTTACATGGGAGATAATATAGGAGAGTATTCTAGGGCTTATTTAGGTGAGTACTGGGAGTTTACACTGTCTAGACTGTCTAGACAGATCGAATGTTACCTGACCCGGCCTTCGCTCAGAAGCCAAAATAGGCAAAGCTAAGGGCTTCAAAATCTTGAGAACGGTTGGATTCTGGTGGTCTCAGGAGGTGTCAGAACTGCATGAAGACCCGGCAGGACGCGAAAACCGCGCTAGCCGCTCTCAAAGTGACACAGACGGGTGAGGACCTGGGTTTTGAATTTCTGGTCTTGGCAGGGTTGGGGGGACATGGTCAAGGTTTAAGCTTGCTATGATGGTATATAATCATTGATATATCTGGGGCAAGCGTGCGTCTAGTTTGTTCGAGATGCCCGTCCTGCACCGCTTCACAGCAAGTGTGGAACTCTGCCTGATCTGGGCGGTGTTGGGCGCAGGCATCAAGACACTTAAACCGGATGCCCTAGGCACTTGGAGTCGCCTTTTCACTCCCTTGGCATCGCGCTGGTATTTCTCAAACGTTAAGCATCAGGCCTTCGGTCCTGCACACTCCTACAGTTCCTAAACTTGCATACTTGATTTCCAGGGGACCAAACGAACAGGGCCCATGATTTGCAGAGACCCCGTGCAGTAGAGTTGAGTCAGACTTTCCCTCGCGCCTGCCTGTCTCGGCGACCCCGTAAGAAAACCTACCTGACATACCCACGGTTCAGGTGGTATTTGCCAATGCGCTCGTTGAGAGCATACCCTAAATCACATGCGCAATCTTCTTTCCACTTCAAGCACATGATGGGTAGATAAGGCGTCTGACTCTGACTTCTATTTTTGTTTGCAGGGCGGCGGCGTCGTCCTGAAGGGCGGAGAGGTGGTAGCCGAACAGCTGCAGCTGAAGTATATGCTGAAGGACCCGGTGGGAGTGAAATCACAGTCCTTTTCAGAAGGCCTGCATGTTCTGATAGAGGATGGCATGCTGTGCTGAGCTCGTAGGGCTGAGAGTAATCGGGGCAATGGCTAAGACCCTTCATATTCAAGACGTTCGGGTCCTCGTCTTGTTGCGTCGGCAACTATTCCAACACACCACGCGCAAAGCTGTCACAGTGAAAGCTTGTGTACAGCGCAAGAGAAAGGAGAGAAGGACCAGACTTATGGGAGCCATGTGGGGGTTTCCAAAGATCAGGGGTACCCGTTTTGGGGGTCCCCTATAATTAGGGACTAGAGTTTTCGGGGGTCTATACCGGGTCCCTCATTCATGAAAACAATTCTGCAGGTTTAGTGACAGCCTCAGCGTGCAATCTGAGCTATAGTCTAAACTCCTTAATGGTGCTTATGTAGAGGGTTATATAGGGGAGTATTCTAGAGGTTATAAAGGGGATACTGGGAGTTTAGACTCAGGCTCATCTGAGAGTAGGCCATATTCAGGAAACAAAGCAGGCAATCTGAGTTTGTCTTCGTGATTACATGGTTTCACCATTTCGTCCTTTCTTTGCACTTGAAGGCATGCGTGCAGTCAGCAAGCATCTAATGCAAATGCGGATAGCTTCGTCATTCATCCTGCATCAGGAGGATTTCGTGGAGTTTCTACCGGAATCTTGTGCCAATGGAGTCTTCTTTATACAGTTACTGGTTGTACGCTTTCTTTGATATAGTATTCGGCAAGAAGAAGGGGGATCTTGTTTGGGTCAACCACCAAAACAACACCTCACCTGCGGCTTGCGACTTTCCAGGCAAACGTGATTGCAGAGGTGAGGCCCGCACAGTACCTAGACCTCTGTAGCGCTGTGCCCTCTACAGAGGATACTAGACGTAAAGGTAGGTATGCAAAAAAGGGGAAGGCTATAGAGGTCTTGATAGTCAGCAGACGCATCTACGCCATCGAACACCATGGCGCGTGCCTCCTTAGGACGGCCTGAATCAGAACCCCAAACCCTCAATGCTCCAGCCTGAACTTGTTCAGTGACCAGAAGCTCTAAACTGGGTAGGTCTTTGGGTTCCTTAAATATGTTCTTTATTGGTTTTATAGGGACCCATCTATATTACTGTTTTTCAAAGGTCTGAAAAGGCCAACCAAGTAAACTACACGCGCTTAGTAGGCGATGCTGTGCAGAGCAACGCGCATATTTTAACTTAGACAGTTGCGCAACTCATGTCCCTTCCCTCCAAGGGTTCTTCCTCAACCTTCTGGGAGGCAATCTTATCCTAAGAATCCTCACATATTTTGGACCCTAACCCTCAACCCTCAATCCTGAACCCTCAATCCTAAATTTTGAGAAATAGCCATCCATTTAGCCTAGATAACTTTCGTTGGCAGTTTTGCAACCAAGGAGGCCACCCGAGAGCCACAGAAGTCCACCGTCACGGAAGAGGACGAGCTTAAGGCCCAGCCAGGTTGTGCATTTAGATTGTTGAGATATAGTCACCCTTAAGTAGATAGAATATGGCTTTGGGTATGTTATAGTAAGATCCCCATATACCCCATATTCAACGTACTTGAGTGGGACTATAGAGCTTCACGAAAGGGAGTGGGATTTTTAGCTTGGCGAGTTTCATGCCCAGGGAGTGGTGCAGGGTCTCTTACTCCTTACACCCGCCCTCTTTGAAGTTTCGTAGGGTTTAGGGTTTAGGGTTGGCAATCCTTACTTCTCATCTCATCCTGTCAAATCTTCATGAAACCTGCAAATTCCAATCGTACTTGAGTGGGATAATGGCTCCTAGACTGCAAGCTCGACGCAGTCGTCTGTTTCCGCGAGCCCTTCCTCTTGAGGACCACGGAACTGAATCAGGAAGTTTACAGGTATTCCAGTTATAGCCAAAGCGTCAGCCTTCTTCGCAACTGTGGACCCAACACTTGTAATTCTTTCAATTCTTCAGCAAAACCGCGATGCAGCACCTCGCTTCGCTGAAAAGCAGGCTCCGTCGCCGTGATTAGGTTTATAAGGGTTTATATGTACCCCCCCAATAGAAAGGACCCTCCAAACCAATGATATTTGTCAGTTGTAGGACCCTCATTTTGGCAGATGGGGTAGGTCACCGTTCTCAACCTGCTCAAGGCTCAGCACCACTCTTCACCGCTTATCGGTAGCCTCCCGCGTATGCCGCATGCGCATAGTGAGCATTCCTACAGCATGGGGACCCAATACTTGCTTCCCCAGTTGCTCCTAGTGCTTCGTACCAAACTCCAAAACCAAAGCTGGGGACACCACAGCAGCCATGTCACTCACAGTCATAGAGTCATAGAGTTCATTTTTGGGATTGGGTTGCGGAAATCTTGCGTACATTCAGCGTAACCCAAACCCCGAGCCTCTACCTCCCGATTCCCTTCAGGCTGTTGAACTACAAGCCCGCGAACGACTCGACGAGTTGCTAGCTGGGAGGGTTCACGGTACAGTTTGGAGTATAAGGACCCGGATTGTGGGTTTAGGGGTGTTGGAAGTAACAATCAAGCTTAGTCATGTATGCTTGTTTTGAGCAAGTGCATCTTTACCATCTATATCCTTTAGATGAAGCTGAAGGTTGTACAAGCATGCCTCGTCTTCCAAACAGTTGTTACTTAGTGTGCTATTTTGTCGACATTACCGCCACTTGTGGTCCGTTTGGTCACCTGTTGAAAGAGCAGACACGTTTCAAGCTTAAGAGGGTTTCTGGGTAGATGTTAAGGATTGTTAAGGAACTAAATTCAAGTTACCGCAATAAGGGTAAATCGTAAATAATGGGGTTCCCTTATTATAGTAATTTAAACTAAGCACCTCAACAGCAACCTAGGTTTTGTCAGTCTTACGGTCTACTTCAATCGCCGGGCTCAAGCGTAGCCTTGGCTTGAGCTCCCAGAACCAGATCGTGCGGTTAAGGTTTTAGGGTTTAGGGCTTACGTAGGTTTTTTTTCAACGGACAGTGCGCTGTGGCCCTTTCCTCCGGTTCCGTGGAGCCTGTTTAGAAAGTTTCACCATGGTTGTGGCGACTACTCTGACCCCAGTGTCCGTATCAGCGGCCGTGCGCTCCTATAGGAGGAGAAGCTTCGCATCTACAAGGCCAACAATGATGAGAGTAAACTTCAGAAATTCTGGAGTTAGAAATCCATAGCCTCTGGCATCCAAGATCTACCCCGAAGGCGGGAAGCACTCCAAGTTCTCAAACTTTCAACCAGGTTGTATCCCAGAGTGCTTTTATCCCACAGCTCTTAATTGAGATAGATCTTTGTACTCCTGCATTTGAAGGTTGATGACCCTGGCACCTGAGATTGGCAAGCTGAAGGTGCCTTGGGTACCTCAACGACTTGCTTGCAATCCATTACCCTACTGCCTTCTACCCGAATTTCGGCTGTCAAGGCATGCCCTAAAATTGTGGTGTCCCTGTTTGGGCTCATTGGAATGAGGGCTGCAGTCTGTTGAGGAGGATGCGTCGCATAAATACATGGAAAGTATGCATATTTATGCACATATGCACATGTAAGTCTACATGTATAAACATATGTATATACGATGTAAAACGTCCAGTGTCCACTGCCCCTTCGCAGGCCCATTATGCTGAGAAGGCCCTGGGAAAGCCCGAGGTGGTCGTGGGCAGACCCTCCCATGCCCTACAGGCCTAACATTATGGTTCTCTTTGTGGGTCCGACTTGAACTGCGGCGTCGGCCAAGATTTTGGTCCTGACTTCGAGAATCAGGTTAGAGTGTGAGTGGTTTGAGTTTTTGGGACGCATCTGTCTGGATCCCATCGCTGAGGGTGTTCATGAGAAGCGGAGCTTCACTGAACATCGATATTATCTGCAGGCTGCGGCGTCTTTTTCAATAGAGTTTAGCATGTGAGATACGAGAAGCAGCAAAGGAACTCAACACTGGTGTTACCTTCTGGCTTAAGATCCTTGGCTAAAGATCTCAGCCTTTCCACGTCATTAGTTGACCGTACTCACCTTCGTTCCAGAAACACGGCCCATTCACTGTGCACACCTTTCCTCACATGGGAGGTTCCTGCCTTTCCCCGACCCCTACACATGAAATCCCAGCAGTTCCTGGTGAGCAGTTATTTTATCTGCCATCTCCATGAAACAGGAGCAGCGAAACTCTATAATTACTTACACACAGAAGCTTCCAAAAGTCTTCAAGCCTCCTAAAGCCCCTACAGACATGAATTGATCAGGAATTCGGCCAGCCGTACCTACAGACCCAAGACAGTTTGCAGACCCTCTAAGCCGCTAGCGCCTACACCAGCCTCAGGCCAATAGACTTGGGAAGGAAAGCGCTCCAGTTATGGCCCGGTCATGTTACATTGGTTTCGTAGTATGAGTATCTCGTCACAGTCTTTATGCACATCTTGAACACCAAGTCCTTAACTCTATACTGACTACCCCTACATCTGGCACAGGTCTTCTCCGAGCTGTTCCCTGAGTATGTATCGCTTGGTGGATGCACCGTCGACGGCTGACCACAGGACAAGGGGAGTCACAACGGCATCCCTAGTGAAACGCAGGCTTAGAAGTGGGCATGTAGAGGCCCGCTTTTCCCATTTGAACATATGAAGGTACGTAAATGCTATGATGGGAGTTATGCTGCAGGGCGTAGTTTCCGCGTGGGCATGTATAGGTAATCCCGTCTGCGTAGCCTGTGTTATGTTTAGCTATGTTGTAGGCAAGACTAGTTTTGTGCTGCCCAGAATGGCCGACAGCCGGGGAATGCGTTGTAGTCCGCGTAGGCAGCACCATAGCAAACGTGGGTTGCGCAGTCTGTTCTGCAGGGAAAACAGCAACCCGCGAAGTTCGTGTAGGCATTCTATGTCAGCAGAACAAGTTTGACTTTAATTCTAAAAAGCACACAATGCTCATTTTGAGACATACATGACATAGTCACATTTTCCCTTTGGGTCTCCAACTCCCCACGCAGTGAGGCTGTGACTGCGCATGCCCTACCCATGTGTCCAGAAAGAATCCCTGGTTTATTCCTGCCTTCTTCCCGCAACCTCTCAGCTTGATTCCTTTTGTATCAGAGTTTCTCCTATCTGGCACCTTTTGTACACAGCAAAATAATACAACTTCTGCTAAATCATTTTGATTTTGCACCGGAGGAGCTGGAGCCCGTGTTGCGGACGCGCCCCGCAACCGCTGGTGTGTGTACAGCCAAAGTGAAGGCTAAGGAGCCTATGTATGCCGGATCATTGACTTCCTCACGGGATCAGAGAAGAAATATGTATTCGTCCAAGTGATAAGTTTTTAGTTTATGTTCAAGTGTCTCCGGAGAACAGTTCCCATGTCAATCTGAGAGGAGTTTGGTTTGAACATCGCAGGCATTACAGACCCTGACTTGATGATGAGCCCTGGACATGAAATTATGTGCAGAATATTGAGCAGGATATTTGCTCGAGGAAGCTGATCCGCGTGCCCCTTCTCCTCTGGAGGTATCCAAGATACTGCCAGGGATTAGCAGCGATTAGGGGAATTGTTTCATGTCGCATCCCAGTCAGACTGGAAAGCAAATGCAGCCCGTCACCTAGGGCCTCAGTGCTTTGCATGCCAGCACCCTCACATCCACCATTTTGCAAGGCTGCCATTCCAAGCAGTTCTTTCTAGCAGCGCCGCGAATTTCATTGGCCTCTGGTTCCTTCGACGGAACCAGACAACTCGCGCAGATGCACACGTCTCAACAGGTAGAGGGCTTGATGTGCGGATAGACTAACCACCTTTACGTGAACATTCTTTGGCATCTTGCCTGTAAGCAGGCGCATCAGAGCTTGCACGCCCTTGATAGCTGTTCTTTCATATTTTGGAACATGCCTTGCATGCACCCAAGTTTGGAAGGCAGCTGTTCACAAGCTCTGCAGAAGCCGGACAAGCACCGTAAATCCTGAAGCCTGCCCGGTAGGAGAATTAACAGGGGGTGTAGGGTTTAGGGCTTGGGGTCATGGTCAGGTGGGAGAACCTATAGTCCTGTCAAGCTACCAGCATAGATTGAACTAGTACTTCCAAGCAGACCTAACTGTATAATCCCTATGTAACGCCTATAATCCCTGTCGTTTCCATTTTCTTTTATTAAATATCCCTATATAGCCCTGATACATAAGCTAACTTTCCCATTCCAAATGGGGGAGTCGAGCACTTGTTCGTCCGAAGCGGAGCTTCGCCGGGCGCTGGAGGACTGCCGGCGTTGTGCAGGGATTGGTCTTCTTATATGTGTTGTTGCCTGAATCCAAGGTGTTTCTTGTGTGCTTGCTAGAGAAGAAACACGCCAGGCCATGGAGTTGTTGGTCAGCCTTCCTGAGTAATTAATTGCTTATGAGCCTTTTCAGGGTTGCAACTCTGGGCCATTGGCGGTGGAGACAGAGGTTGAAGCCGCTTCTCGCATTAGGGCCTCGGGTTAAGGGAGATGCCTGGCCAAGCAAAAAGACAAAGTTTTCCGTGGCGTCACACGATTAACTGCAAAGGCGGGGAGGCTAAGCATACGGTCCTATGAGGTGATTTTAGATGTGCATGTATTACAAAAGATTTTAGCCCATCTTGCATATCTGCAATGGCTTCAAAGTGCGGCCTAGACTTCAACTGCCTAGGATGGCCTAGGTTGTGTCGGGCCCGGGCTTGATCTCGGCAGTGGGAAAGCCATATTGACACTGCCTATAGAACCGCATCAGCAAATACAGCTCTCCTTCGGGCGCAGTGGACTCAGCAATAGGGCTTCCAATCCTACATCCCTACACGCTGAACCCTAGAGCGTAACGAGCGGAGGATGAGGGGTGCCTCAAAATCACCGTTGGTGGCGAGGGGCTGGCGTCTGCACAGGTGGAGGACTCCCTCTGCTTGCAATCCTCAGCCATATACCATAAAACTCTGGCTGAGCACCAACTAGCCTGGGACTTTTGTATTGTGGTTCTCGGCATAGGGACGTTGAATAAAGGACTGTGCGCGATTTTGGGGAAGCGGCGTTCAATCCTGGTCTGGCCAGGATTGCTTTTTGCTGTCTTCGGGTCTCTGGATGTCAAGTCAGCTTTTTGGAGTGCCCGTGCCGCAATCATAAGTACACTCAGCCCCTTGTGCCTGTCATGGCTCCTAGTTATGGAGTAGCTGATTCTTACTTAGGTGGCACATGGTAGTGCCCCGTTGAAGGATTTGTCCCACTTGGTGGATGTAGCCCCATGATAAAACACTGATGCCGGCTCAGGGCTTTTCTAGCCTGCCACAGGCATTTGTGTGCAATGCAGTTGGGTAAGCGGGTAAGCCCAATATGATAAAGAGTATTACTGAGGGTCCTCATACCTTGGGAACATAAACGAGGGTCCCTAATCTGAGACGCAATGATGCTGGTAGTGATGCCTGCACCCACCCAGACATCATTACGCTGGGACTATTCAGGGTAGTAACGAGAGTACGCGCTTTTGACTCACTCACAATTTGTGCCATACCTCTATTGAGTTTGAACGCACTGCTTCGTACATCCAGGTGCTAAAGCCTGTGTGCAGGTAGAAATGGCACGACCAGGAACAAGTAGACTTAGACCCCCAACCCTCCTCCGAGCGCAGGCTCGCATCGCAGCGCTCAGCTACGAGCGCCTTTGCCGGCTTACTGAGCTTCGCTTAGAGGCCTGGTGAAAAGATCCGGGTTTAGGGTTTAGGGCTGACAGTGATTACAGCTTAGGGATTACATTGAGTAGTGTTGGGGCTTTCGGCCTTTTAGGGTCCAGGCTACGGCCCTCACATAGAACTTTCACAAGCGCGATATGCCGCTATTGTCGGGGTCCCTCAGTTTGAAAACAGACACAAGATGGATCCTCTTTAAGGGCTTCTTGGGAGTGGTCCTGATACATCCCGATAACCCAGCACCATTTTCACGTTCAAAGGTTTCGATGGGAACCGTTTTGAGGGAGCGGCAGGTTTCTAGAGTTCGGTTGGGCTCCCTCAGTTACGTTGCCAGTGCCCTGAATGAGCTGAAGAGGACTTGAACCTGCAGCCGGCGAACTTGGAGCACATAGCTGGTGCAGCAGCTGGACTGCAATTTGCTGGGGCCAGGATTCATTTGGTTCTTGGTCATGAAAGGCTCGGAAACCTAAGGCCTACTTGAGCGTTGACGCTCCAGAACTAGTGACTCCTCAGATGCAAAAAAGCACTTGTGCATGAGATCCGTGCCCTGGCAGCGCCCTCTTCCCCAGGGCTTGGGTCACACACTTAAACTACGTAACTCCATGCGTGGTATGTTACAGGAATTGGAGACAACTCCCAAAATCCCTTCTCCTGATCGTTCCCACAGCACCTCTACCAGCACCCATGATAGCTGTGTTCTAAAAAGGCCCACCCAGAAACACGAAAAAGCGTGGGCTCACAGTGGCTGAGGTGATCATTCCTGACATCAGCACGAATGCCTCCGCCGAAGCTGAAGAAGAGCTGGAGGAGCTGGAGCTGGACCTGTCTCCTGTTCCAAAGTTTGGGTACTGCCCCCCCAGTAACAGTCTATATTAGGGATCCTATTAAGGGCTCTATATATATACCCATATTATAAAAGGGCAGTACCCAATCCAAAGTGTATTGGCCAGAGTAGGACTGGAAGGCAAGGTTTGGAGCTTGAAGGCCTCCGGGATCTTCAGTCAAGTCACTTGGGCAGAAGGCTCGGGATTCCCTTAATGGCCTTAATGTTCAACACCCGCATGAGCCATAGCCTAAACTCCTTAAAGGGGGTTATATAGGGGGGTACTAGGAATTTAGATTATGGCTCGCATAACCCCCTAACTTCGGATGTTCCCTGCAGTGGTCCAAACAGGTCGAGGGGCATGTTTGGTGTGTGTGTGTGTGTGCGCGGTTCAGCAATTTGGTGGGCGTGATTACTGTCTTCGAGGCCAGAAACAGTTTTAGCTGTAGTTGTTCGCGAATTACACAAATCTGGCAGGACAATATGGATCTAATTGGTAGCACGGGCTCGCTGGAAGGGCTTTCTGACAGGGATTTCAATGGCTTGGCTGTAGGCCGTACAACGGGTTTGGAGTTTCAGGTGGGTCAAGTTCAGTCGTAGACCGTGTAAAGTTTCGACTGCAGGTACTAGGCTTTGGCAGTAGCTTCACGGTTTGTACTGATGTTGTCAAGAGTTGAAAGTTTTCCCAGTGGTCTGCAGGAACTGAAGGAAGGGAAATCCCGCAGTCTTAGGGATGACGCAGGGGCTACTACGAGGATCCGTTCCTCCACTCCTCGCAACCACGGAAAGGTTCCAGAATTTCTGGCAGCCAGCTATTCAATGTTTACTTGTCTTGTTCATCCTGCCGTGGTGAAGTGACAAACACAAAATCTGCCAATCCATGACTCGGGCAGGGGGGTTTGGAGAGTGTGTGTTGGCGTAAGCGGACGCAGAACTCATGGCCGACTACACCAAGGGCTTTCTAGACCTCCTGCAATCTGCAATGCATGTGACTGTAGAACCATGGGTATGGGTATCAAGAAGAAACCGTTTACGGATCAGCAAAGAGGGCTGCTTTGAGCCCTGCTGTTCTGAGATGGGAAAGCACTTCCTGCCTCATATGTACCTTGTTTTTTCAGAAGCTAGGTTTGAATCAAAACAATGCTCCTGGGGCCTGCAGAGGGGTGGGCCCTGCAGTGTGTGAGCCTGCACATCAAAAATGAAATCATGTCACGCAGGCACGAGGATCCTGACCCAGGCCGGTACTATTGATGTAGGGGTTGTCAAAATTGTGGGCCGTGGTTGGGTCGTATTACGGCGGTCGTCGTATAGTGGGTTCCAGACTTTTCAAAAGGGGCCACGGTTTTGACTATCTACCATGCGAGCAATTCCAAAAATCAGGGGCCCCTCCTGCATGCCGAAGAGACATAAGCGTTTTCGAAACCAGAAGTCCTTCCAAATACCCGTGACACCCGCACAATCTTGTAGCCACTGTTGCAGCCCCTCAGCCCTAGTCCCGGTTTTCAAGCGCTGAAAGACGCATCCAGCAAGGCGCGAGCTTGAACGTCGTTGGAGGTTTCTCATAACAACCCCCATGTGAGCCTAAATGGTGATTACTACGCTTTGGAGTTCAGGGCCTCGCGCCCCCCAGAAATCTCCTCCAAAGTCTCTTTGATCCTTGGGGTCCCCCGTGGTCACAAATGCTCATGCTTTTCGACCTAGGTTTGCCGACGGCGTCGTCGAAGATTTGCAGGTGCAGCTTCTGGTGCAGTCACAATTCAGGATCCCATGAATCAGAACGTTATGAATCACCGCCCCCTTCAAACAAAATCTCCCACTCACAACCTCGCCCCCCACATCACTCAAGCCCCTAAACCCTAAACCCCTACACCCAAATCCCTGGAAACCCCTGAGGCACTAGCTCCCACCGTAGAAGCCGCAGAGTTGGCGGAGACGTCGCCTGAACTACAGCCGGGCCAAAGTCCCGGTCTGAGGATGCTGGCTCTCGTTCGCTGCCCATGCGCCCTGGCAGGTCATCATAGTAGTAGTAGTAGTAGTAGTAGAAGTGGTAGTAGTAGTGGTAGTGGTTAGTGGTTAGTGGTAGTGGTGGTAGCAGCAGTGGCAGAGTAGCAGTAGCAGCAGTAGTAGAAGTAGCAGCAGTAGTAGTGACATCTGGTGATAGCACAGTAATGCTGTGTCAATTTTTGAGTTTTCTTTGTGGAAGTTGGGCAGGGGGTGTAGGGTTTGAATTGAGTACCTCAGAGTTCCAGAGCAGTTATTTCGGGGCATGTTGGCTTGAGGCTTGAAGCTTGCAAGTGGGGGGGGGCCCTTAACTGGGGCCTAAACTTATCGCCGATGACAACTTTCCGTGCTCATTACAAGACAGTGCCACACATCAGGGCTTTGGGCGTGAACAAGAGTTAGCAAATCTGTGCCTAGTGATAAGCAGGTCTGAGACATCGTGCCACAATTTGAAGTAGCTATAGCAGAATTTGATAGATTATTCAGAAATTGCCGGAAGACTTGGAATCACACCGTAATTGGTCACACAATGCCTTGGCTAAGCGCACGTTGCATTAGTTTTCAAGGAAACATGTCAAGGCTCACGCTCATCATCCAAGCTAGGGGCTTTGTCACCAAGCCGGGTTTATCTGAAAGATTGTAGCTCGCCGACCTACCAGCATTGATCAGCGAAGCTTCACCCAGACCCCCGCAGGGATCTAAAAATTTCATCCCCTAGAAGATTATGGGTAATCATATCGGGGTCATCATGGCTTCTAATTGTTAGGTCCTCGCCAGGTGTTGGGTACAGACCATTGTAAAAATGAGCTGAGGTTCCTGAGGTGTCTCCATATATAAGCAGCCCCCCAAAGCAAACCCAGAGGTGTTCCCGCAGTCCTCCAACATACTGCAACCTTGCACATCATACCTGGGCCTGAATAAGCTTCCACAAGATTCTGTGTGTGTGTGGCTTCCTGACTAATGTTTTGGGTGGCTGGTGCATTTGTGGTGTGCTTGCATCTACTTGGAGGGTCAGGGAGACTTAGTAAGTAGGTTAATAACCCCAATAACCCATATAGTAACCCTAGTTATCCCCATTATTAACCCACTTACTGAGTCCCCTTGACCCTCCAAGTAGTATACCACAACGAGCCAGGCTCACCCAGCGACGCGTGGTCTCCGCTCTGGCGCAGCCTGCCGCCGGGTCTCACAGAAGCGAGGCAGGATTACCCTTACTTTTTTGGGCTGTGTGAGGTTCCTCTGGAAGACATCCAAACAAACAACCTTCGCTGCTAGTTCCTGCAGCCATGTACCGAGCATTCACACCTCCGCCTCCCTACCCACCAGAACACGCAGTGTGGACCCATTACGCAACATCCCACATCTCATTCTGACAGTACAAACTGTTGCCACATAATGCTTCTCCACTTATTGGACTTTGAAGGGCTAAGCCTTAAAACCTTGTTTCATTCTGGAAGCCCTCTTGCAACATGTCGGGTATTCTCCCAAACGGGTACCTTCATCGACCCTTGGGATATGCAGCGTTTATGCGGAGATTGGAGAAGCGCTCTGAAGACATACAGGGATCTTCTTGGAGCAGCTGCCACTTGAGGCTCCGTCATTATACCCTAATCCCTTTAAACCCTAAACCCCATAAACCCTAAACGCTATAAACACTAAACCCTATAAACCCTGTAAACCCTACACCCTTGAACGCTTAGGAGTTGGATCTCTCCGGCAATTCCCTCAGTGACCACGCCGTGGCAGCCTTGAGCGGCGCGCTGCGGAGCCGTGCCTCACTTCGCCTCGCCGGCTGAGTTGTGAGGAATGAATTTTTGGGGATTCAGAGTTAGGGATTCGGTTTAGGCCGTTACCAGATGACGAATAGAGGTGACATGTTGAGAGGTAAGGGCCTAGGAGCGCTGCAAGAGTTCAGGGCATAGCTACCGATTTGGCTTCAGGTTTATTTGATAGTCTATCCTTGAGACTGCGCCGGTAAGTAGGGTTTAGAACTAAAACGGCGATGGACATGATTGCAGTCTCACTTCAGCAGCCCCACAGCAGTAAGAAGACCAGTAGTCTCAGTAGTAGCAATGAGGTGGTAGTCGTTGTTCTGGAAGTGGACTCATGGTATCTGGGGACTTTAGGAGGGACCCCTAATAGGGACCCTTAATCCCATATAGTCATTATACAGCCCCTATATCCCTAGCTATATAGCCTATGTAGTCCCCATCTTAACCCCCCTAAGCTACAAGGGTCCCTATTCAGGGTCCCTCCAAAAGTTCTTAGAAGGTAAGAACAATGCCATGGCCATTAGCAGTGCTGACAATCGATGCACAGAAGGCAAAGGTTTGACAGTGGAGCTGCTTAGGGTTTCGGGTTCAGGGTTTTGGATTTAGGGTGTAGGGCTGACAGTAGCGGGTACAGCTGCTTGTTTTTTTGTTTGTGGGGTTTTATTCTCTCGGTTTTGGAGCAGAGCGCAGCTCGGCTTAAGGGCTGGCTTTTTTCACCTCGAATGATGTGTGGGAATGTTTATAGGGACGTATCATCGGAGTGGTAAGGATTGTGCTTGGGGTTGCTGTCAAATGGCAGGAGTTCGACGAGGTCCGGAGTGAGGAGTGAGGTCATATATAAATGTGTATATATATTCACATACAAATATGTAAATACATATATGGAGAGAGAGAGAGAGAGAGAGAGAGAGAGGAAAGAGGGAGGGAAATGTTCAATATGAAGGGGGTTGGGGTTTTGAACATTAGGGGGAGGTGATTAGTTCGAAGATGAAGACCTTCGAACAGGTAGCTACCCCAGACCTACCACCCCGCATGTGGTCCGTATCCCGTACGCCCAATCCCCTACCGCCAACAGCAAAGCCCAGGGCTGGGACTGCAGGAAAATCGATGCAAGGACTCAACACTTTCGAGAAATGAGGATATTGTGGATGAAGGAAATCTTGCACCACCTTCTATACCATAAGCCCGTGGGATTCCAGTAAGGGGGATCTCAAGTGGTGCAAGACTGGCGCAAGATTTCCACCATTCACCACATCATTTCCATAATGTAGAATCACATCGGAAATGACTTTGAAGCTGGGATTATAGAGGGCTTTGTATGGAACTGTACTGTAGGGGCCGAACTCGTTACCAATATATTGTCTCAGGTTCCTTGTATAATCATGGTATAGGCTACCTTAAACAGACCTCAAAATGGTATTGGTATGTTTTGAGGCCCCTAGCGTCTCTTGAGTATGCAGGGATGCGTGGCCCCCCCGGGGCGTCGGGGTTCAAATTTGGGCTTTGGCTGTTACATATTTGGGCTTCAGGGATGAGGGCGGGTCAATTCGTATTTCAGCTGCGCTCATAGAAGGCCATGGAAGTATAGAGGGCAGAGCTACGAGTGGCCTTCACATGTGAGAAGCTACATGTGCGTTTGCATGTGTGTGGGTGTCTCAAAACGGCTTGAGACAGTATGCCAACTGGTTCATGCGGGTGGTAGCTGGGGTAGGTGGGTTTTCAAGAGTTTGGCACAAGGAAGGTATCCTGTTGTGTTGGGGTGCAAATACATAGACATATAGATACATCTGTACACATGCTCGCACGTCCCCATGATCCACAAGAGAAGCCTTGTTCAACAATAAAATGTATACCTACGGGCTCATACACACAGACTCTTCAATTCCTTGAAGACACAAGCTCTCAGACTCTTCAATTCCTTGAAGACAGGAGCTCTATGCCGAGGTATCGAGGTTTCTATCGCATGGAAAACAGCCCATTCCGTACATAGAACACACTTCCACAAAAGCAGTTGAATCTGAAGAAATACAGCAGATCATGTATTCTACATTTCCCCTGGGTTCCTCTGTATATACTCATTTAAAAGCATCATGCTTGTTTGCAACTGTGTCTAGCGTGTTTTCCAGGGGTCGGTGGATCATTGGGGGGCGGGGGAGTGGCGTGTCCATTTGAAAGAACAGGTGTTTTCTCAAACTGTCAACTTCAACCCCCTCCCTAAGTATGAGCTATAGTCTAAATAAACTCCTGAAGCGGAGTTCTAAAGGGGAATAGGGGAATACAGGGGATTAGTATAGCATATAGGGGATACTCAGACCATGGCTGACATGATGTAGTCTGTCTGCAAGCAGACGGCCAGACGCCAACGTGATACAACTCCCAGATGGAATTTTTCCTAAATCAACCACACCCGTTCGTTTCACAGGGATGGCTGAAACCCTGCAAGGACATTGACCGCCTTTGCGATGCTATTTCGCGCGGTTGTGTGGAGGCTTCTCAGAAAAGTACGTAAGTCTTCATGTTCAGGCATGCAGGGCTTTCGCCTTTCTAAAAGCCCTTGTTGGAGGGTGTTTGTGACTTGCGAAAGATTATCATGGGAGTTTTCAAACTGCCCCCGGGATATATGCAAGCGGGACGGCCACGCTTAGTTTATAATCCTTTTCTTAGTCAACATTATTCCTGATTCTCGAAGAGCCCTTGCTCAAACAAGCATATCATTCTTCGGAGAAGGCGTCTTCCCAGGGACTAATCCACAAGCCGGAATGATTAGCAATGTTACCCTTGTATCTTGTATTGTATAAACACGACATGCAGTATTCAACTTGTTTAGGCCCCTAGGGTGGGGTTGTTTGGGTTTATGGTACATCAGGGCTGCCATTGATTTCCAGACATTAGGGGTCCTTGCTTGAGGCCCCCATTTACCGACGCTTACGGAAGTAGTCATTATTAGCAGTGTTATTATCACTATTATTGTTACTATTACGTATCACTATTTACTATTACGACTATTAGGACTATTATTACTATTACGACTATTATTACTACTATTTGATTTTGGTCCCTGAGGCATTGGATCTGTCCAACAACCTGCTCAATGAAGCTGGGCTCGGCTCAGTGCTTCCTGTGTAGTTCCCAAAATTAGGGGTACCTTATTGGGGTTATATTGGAATAATGGGAAATATAGTGGAAACCATAGGGGTTATATAGGGGTTATTATGGGGGGTTCTTCCCAAAATTAGGGATACCTTATTTCCCATAATAAGGATTATAGCACTTTGGGGGTCTACGTTGGGGTCCCCCTATTTAGGGAAGCTACCTCCTAGACATTCAACGCCTTTTTACATGTTTGTGCCCCAAGCTTTGATTGGACGTTTGCTAAATGTGGTGCCTGTCTATGTATGTTTGGTGCGGCAGCTAGCTAAGCTAAAGCTAGGATTCTGATTCTCCAAGGCCTACCGCAGAGGACCGTCATCCAATTTTCAGGAACACTCAGTAGGATCCAGACTGATGGGGTCTTGATTCGTGCTTATCTTCCGGCAGAAAAGTCATAGCCCATATGCCCCAAGGTCATGGAAGCCGCTGTCTGACGGGTTTTTCACAACGGGCTGCAATAAGGCTCTTGACGTTGATGTCCCTTTTGGTTTGGTGTTTGAGGGTTTATAAGGTTGAGTCATACGCCCCACAGCTTCTCGAAGTGTAACCTTTCAGAATGTTCGATAGGGACCCCTTTAGTCCCATGATATGCCTTGGGTCTCCAGAAGGGTGCCCTTGCTTGGAGAGACCTCACGTGGGGGTTTGTCAAGACACTCATGACATATCAAGTTCCTGAAGGGCATCGTTGAATCCGCACAGAACCTTTTGTATATTGCTCTACAGTCCTAAGGGTCCCCTAATTAAGATCGCCCACGGGACAGTAATCTAAATAGAGATCCTAGAGTCCTGAATACTGAACAGTGGTACGTTCTCTGTTTTGGTGTAGCATTGTATAGGATCCAACCGCCAGAGATAGACTCCGGACATCCTACCCTAAACCCTAACCCTCAAGCTCACTTGGGTTTAGGGTATAAGGTTTCTTATAAGGGATTATATTAGGGACTATACAAAAGTAATACTTTGGTCTAACAGACCACAAAAGCAGAAACATTTCGCAGTAGCACAGTCGACATTAACAATCTTTCATGAACCTAGGTATGATGATGTAGTATGGTGTCCCGTCGGAATTGTGGACCCTGTTATAGACTGTTAATGGGTCCAGGACCCAGTTCATGGATGTTTTTGCATGGGTGTATCTTTGACCAATATGGTAAGGCGTCCTTAGCTCCGCTGATGCGGTTGTGGTTAGAGTTTTGCCTGAAGCAACAAATGAGTGCTTAAACAAGGGATTTACATTATAGCTGCTACTTGGTATCCTTACTTGCTTTTTGATATAAGCTTGCCCTGGTGGCTTTTTTTTACACACGCGTCCTGCAAAAAGGGTTGGGGTGCAGGGTTTGATTTGGGTTAAAGGCACAACCACCCTGAGCTCAGCATTGCAACTTTTAGGGAGTGGGTCATGGAGGGAGACTTTGGACGAGAAGGTCACGTTATCTTCAAATAGTCCCCAAACTACGTAAGATTCTAAGAAACGACGCCCACAATCTTTGCCACTAAGAGGATTTTCGTAGCTCCAGCCCAATGAATTGGGATCCTATTATTGCCGCAGAGTAGTTTCCCAACATCGGTGGACTCCAATATACTCAATATACCCAAAATA
Organism: Symbiodinium pilosum; assembly: GCA_905231905.1. NCBI lineage: Eukaryota > Dinophyceae > Suessiales > Symbiodiniaceae > Symbiodinium > Symbiodinium pilosum. Next base: position 75,896 of record CAJNIZ010000614.1, on the reverse strand, counting down.
CCATAATCGTCATAACAGGGATCCCCAAAAAAGTGCCCCTAATTTTGGGAAACCCCCATGATAACCCCTATATAAACCCTATATAATCCCTACAGTTTCCGTTACATTTTCCGTTATCCCATTATAACCCCAACATAATATGGAGCCTTGATTTTGGGGTTCTTGGTGTTCTCCACCTGGGTGACTCAGGATAAAAGTATCCAGCAGCTGTGTGAAATTCTGGGGGCACCTGGATGCAAGCTCGTCGAACTGTGGCTCATTTGAAGTTGGGGAGGTGATGTGAGGCCTGAAATTTTGTTGGGGTCCTGCATGTACCAAAGATAGGCCAACAATCAGGTCAAATGTGTCAACACAGACTGAGTAGAAATGAGGTGGAGAGATGCACAGGTGCACAGATAAGTGGATCAAAAGAATAGAGCGTGATTTCCTAGTCCTAGAACTCGTATCATGCTACTCTTTTCTTATCCGCCGGCAGGATACTTGTAGGTTAGCAGGGCGCAGATTCAACTGACTCTGAACCCTAAATAGTATTTTCCAGTTTATTTTCCATCATCCTAATATAACCCCAATATACTATATAGTAGTTTCCACTTTGTTTTCCATTATCCCTATATAACCCCTATATACTACCTAGTAGTTTCCAGCTTCTTTTCCATTATCCCCATATAACCCCATCATAACCCCTATACTCCTTTATATCCCATCATAGTAGTTTCCATTTTTCCATCATCCCTATATAGCCCCAATATCCTGGGTGAGCTCTCGGGATGCTGACCAGCATCACACTTTAGGATTGTCCGTGGCTAGACTTTCCAGCTGTTTGGACTGCTTCGCGTAGTCAACCCCCGAAATAGTCCTTAATCTGGGTTGCTGTTAAGGAAATTCACTTAAGTTACCATAATGGGTATATATAGTAATTAATATGGCGTCCCCAACACGGTAACTTATATTAAGTTCCTTAACAGCAACCCCGTAATGTGGGCTGTTGCAAGGTAGTTTGGTTGTGTATCGTCCAATGGTTTAACTTCAAGTTGCCCGCCAGCTTCTAAAGGCTGCCCCATTGTGAGGTACGTCCACTCGTGCCATGGCAGTTCCAGAAAAAGGTCAGTGTCTCATGCCAGTATTATACAGAAATTTATTGTTATCCTTATTATTGTTATTACTGTTATTGATGTTATTACTTTCTGTCATCTATCCTTACTCTTTTCTTTTGAGTATCGGTACGAGTATTTGTGCTTGTGCTGCTGCTGATCTGTCCGCTTGCCTGCCTCTATTAGCACAGAAGTCAACAGCAATGATAGCAAGATCCTGTAGACCCCCTTATAGTATAGTTTAGGTGGACCCCCCGCCCTGTAATAGTGGTATACTGGGAACATAAGAGGACCCTAATATGATCACGATTATCCCTTATAGTCAAGATTACTGGGTGAGAGGACCACCTAAAGTATAGTCCTCTAAACCGTAAATCGCGCTTTACTTCAGGATCCTGTCGGATAACCGGCGGGTCACATCCTCCTCGTTGACGACACTCTTTGCCAAGTTGCCCAGGACGGACACAGCAGGAGGTTTAGAGCGCTTTGGGCCGATGGAGTAACAGGGCTGGGAGATGAACCATGCGAGACTACCTTCAACGTGCCATTTTGAGTTTAGGAGCTCCAGATAATTGGAGTGCCTCAGGGGTCTTGAGCAGTTCAACCGTTTCGTCATGCCGATTTTGTTTCGTGTGCAAGCTTATGTAGCATAGGACGTAAGCGTGTTTGAACGTCAAGTGAAGTTAGCTTTGAGAAGCCGAGGCAGAATAATGGGGATTATCCAAACGTTCTCTCAAAAGTTGCCCAGAGGTTTCCCTGAAGGTTGCCGAAGAGCTTTGTTAAGAACAAAATCTTTTCAGGATAGTCGCTTGCTCCTCCAAGCTCGTGGCTTGGATTCCGTTCAGGGTTTAGGGGCTTAAGAAATTGGCTTGACAGAGAAGGAAGTGCAATTAGGGATTACATTGTGGAGCTTAGCTGTCTGAACCCAGAGATGCCTTCTTGAATACCCCGTGGAAATGTAGATGCAACATGCCGACGTTCTGATGCTGGAGTCTGACGGGGCTCCATTTCGGACATGCAGCCACGTGTGGCTTTTTTTTTTGCCCGACTTTCCTTGCATGCTTCAGTAGGAAGAAGCACTTCAACTCATTCAACATTTCGTTGGGCCTGGCTGCAAAACAAGTCGAACAGCTTCTGAAGGATGAGGAGACAAAGTTCGCATGAATTGCTTCTTCACAATGGCCAAAGTAAGTCGCGAGCTCTGAACCTTGTGCGAGTCAATACTAGGCCCGAAACTCTGACACATGCAGCCTGGACCCTTCATCGCGTATTCTATCTCAAGCCTGCACCTAACCTCCTAGATCCCAAGCCCAGTGATTTGAGGTTTAGGTCCAAACCATCCTAAATCCGAAGCCCTAAGCTCCAAACCCCCTAACTCCAACCCCTGAACCCTGACCCTCCCAAGCCTGAAACCCCTTAATCGTCGACCCTAACCCTAGCCCTCTCAAGCCCTAAGGTATATCTCCGAAAGCTCAAGCCCCAGCCTCTGATCCCCCCAACCCATGCAAGGAGCTCAGTGCGAAAGCTGACCCTGCGGCGGACATCGCTTTGCGACAAGGGAGCCGCTCCGATTAGAAGACGCATGGGTTCAGGGCTCCGGAGGCCAAAGGCTTCAACAACAGGCTTTTGTACGTGTTGACAGCTTTGTTGCCTCTGTGCTGGGGCTTTGTACTGCACAGCGGACGAGACCTCTCTCGCTTGTGGTTTTTTCCGTTCAGGGTGCCTCTCAAACCTTCTCAGTACAACAGACAGTTCTTGCCCGGCGCAAGAAGCAAGAGTTCAACTGGATGGGCGGAAGGCTCTACACATCTCAGCACAACTGCGAACCATGCACACAATGGCGGAGCACTTGACTTCAACGTTTCGTTTTGCTGCGGGACGCAGGCAGACCCCCAAAAAAGAGGGTCTGACGTGTGGCTGGGTCTAAGCTGTGTGCAGGTGGTTCCGAGCTTCATAAGCAGTAAACGAGGAATAGTGTGATGCGAGCAGAGGCATCTTATGAGCTTCTTCTGTATCTTTTCCTCGCAGGCTTAGATCCCACCTTCCCGAAGCATGCTTGACAGATATTAGTACTTCCTGGCCACCGGATGGCAAAGTAAGAGTTCGCGACCTGTACGGCCTGGGTCCTTTCCGCACTTGATCTGTAATCTACGTCCCAGACTGTCTAGGCAGACTTATCGTTGGATCATTGCATGGGACCCCAAACAGGATGCATGATGTACATGGTTGCTCGGAATGAGTACGAACGACCTCCCCAAGAAAAACCTCTATGTGATCCTGTGGGGCGACCGCTATAGTTGCCCAGTGACACCGACAGCAATCACGCGTGGGCATTGTGCCAAGCACGGGGTCGTCTTAAATAGAGGCCCTAACCACATAAACCTTCGACTCAGGAAGTGAACCGTAGGTGTTAGACCCTGGAATGCCTAAAGTTGATCGCATAAAGTAAGCTGCAGCTACCTCCCCCCAAACCGAACCTGCAAAAAGGACCTATGCTACTGTCTTTTCAATCATTTCCTATGGGGTTGAATGCTAGTCTTGCGGGAGGGCAAGTCTTTCTTTCGAGGTCAGCTTCCTAGCGAAAAACCTCGGCGACTGCCAGGCTAGCGTCAGGGGAGCTGAAAGATCATGTGCGCTAGAGCTCCCGAGGAAGGATTAAGTGTGGAGATGTGTGGAGGGTGCAGGGTGGAGTCATTCTAAAATTGCTCGCAGTCAAGGGCCTTCTCATTTTAGGGCAGAGAAGAGGGTTTTGTCTCTTGTTTGTACTTTTTGGAGCACGGGCATCCAATGGTTATGGATCAGTATGTGGGTCTTTTCATGTCGGGAAGGGTGTAGTACTCTGAGTTACTTGGGCTCAGACTCAGAGTGGCAAGTTCACAGGGTTTTGCCTCGAGCTCGGATACCCTCAGCAATGTCACAACGATGAAGTCGTTTCTTTCACAGGCAGAGCCATGGCCATCTCCCTAAAGCACTACAATTTCAAGCCTTTCACCCCAACGCCTCGAAAGTTCTGATCCGGCGGGCTGCGCTGCCAAAAAGTGAACAGGACCCAGGTCCTATGCCAGAACGATATGCAGTATGAGTTTTGGGGAATCTTAACGCAAGTAGAAAAATGCCAGGTTGAGCTCCTAGACCTTGCCGCTGGGCGGCTTTGGCGGACGGGATGACCAGCGCAGTTGTAATCTTGTGATGTTTCGCAACAGATTTTACACGGCATGGTGGCCCCAACTCGGGACAGAGGCGAAGCGGGCCCAGTGCATAAAGCCGGACAAAGCTATACCAGGGATGTCTGGAAGTTATGGTGGGGGGTTATTTCAAACTCGTGTAGTTAGTTAGATGGCATCTAGGTCAAGGCAGACCATAGAAACGGCGGAACATGGGTGATGGGAAAACGTGAGAACCGGAGATTACTTTGCTGTATCCAGTTCTTCTTTCCGCGCGTGACCTCTTCACATGCTTACGTCCAAGTCCTGATCCCGAGTACAGTACCAGGGAAACAAATCATCAAGAAATGAAGCTCGTCACCGGAACTCAACATGAATGTTGTTTCACAAGGCCAGCTACCAGTTGTCATGCTGGCTTGGTCCAGCCGTCCAGCCTACAAACACCAGGGTCCAGGCTTGCACTCGTTTCTACAACTATTCACTGGAACCCGCGGGTGCGTGGGCGGTGGTCAGCGGTTGTGACCTCTGCGAGTTTGGGGATTTCAAATCATCCTTTGTCCCTCCCTCGTTCTCTCTCTGTCTCTCTCTCTCTCTCTTTTCTCTCTCTCTGTCTCTCTCTCACTCACTCACTCTCTCTGTCTCTTTCTTTGTCTCTCTCTCTCCCTCTTCCTCCCTCTATGTCTCTGCCTCTCGTCAGTTTTTCTGTTACGGTGCAGCCCGAGGCACGGTCAAAGATTTCGCCTCCAGTCGTCTCGGACTGGGATTTGCTGCTTGATGCGCATATTTCTGGAAATGGCTAAGTAGTCATGAGGATGACATTGTCATTGTATATCGCTTCTGCAGTGAGCCTGCGCTGGGAAGGATGCCAGACTTCGCTGCATTGCCATGAACTGCATGCAGGACCTCCTCTTTGCTGCACAAGCAGCAACAAAGGTCCGTTGTGCCTCGGACCTCAAGAGCGTTCAGCATTGCCTGTCTAGCTGTTACAGTTTTACTTCTGCTGAGTCTGGAAGTTTCTCCCAGCTACCCCTGTCAGTGTAGAGGGATGCACGGGGCTGAAAAGATGTCCCGTGCTCTTCAGACATGGCCGTTGTTTTGCTCAGTTGTCGACACCAGCCTTTTACCCTGTGCAGCCATACGACATGGCTGCATCCAGTGATGAACTTGGACCCACAGTACGCAGATCAGTGCAGCAATCAGGGGTGGCAGGAGCTCATATGGGTTGCTTTCCAAATTATGGGCCCCTTTTGGTTATAGATTATATTGTGGCACCTCATTTCTAGGGTACTAAAAGGGGACTCGAATTTTGGAAACTACACATACGTTTCTTGTAGAGCTCTTTCTGTGTGTCGCTCTCAGGCTTGGTGGTGGATAACGGAGGAAGGCGAGTCCGCTGGATGCGGTGCGATAGCTTAGATGACTTGCTCAGCGGAAGCTCAGCTTTCGATGTCGACGGCGGCTGAGCAAAAGAGGGCTCAACGCAGCTTCTCTGGTTCTTGGTATATTCCCATATTCTCCACTTAGAACCAGTATATTAGAGATGTTTACGCGATTAGTGGCTCAGCGGACATTTCTCCAAGTTTGGCCTGGGATCCTTGTTCGTCAGTTCGTTTGGGGACGACGTACTACATGTTTTTATTTTGGGGTAATATTGGGATAATACGGGGATAGTATAGGGGTTCAGGGTTTAGAATTTAGGTAAGTTCTGAATTTGAGGTTGATAGCAACCCAGGGATCAAACCTGGCGGGCATTGTCAAAAGGAGCAAGCAATGGCTGAATGAGACGCTTGTTGCAGTAGCTTCCGGATGCAGACAGGCCATGTACAGACCGTCTACTTCTCGCTGGTGATATTTACCGTCTGCTTTACATAACCCGCGTATAACTCTTGCGGCAGTGGCGTGTCAAGGAGCATGGTTGCATGCTTTGGTACAACGAGGCCTCCACGATCTTGTGAGCAAGACACTCCCAAAAAATATCTCCCTAATTGCTCCAAAGCGCCACAAGCTGAAACTGCCCGGTGCGCCCCCATCGGCTCACCATCAGTCCTAACCCTCCGGTGGCGCAACTATTGGTCGGAGTATGACGCTTGTTCGACAGCTTTCGTGTGATTCCCTCCCGTCTTGTCCTCATTACCCTGCTTCAAGAAAATATCAGAGCGATGAACATGCCTCAGCATCATTCTGGACTGCCTTGCTTAACGTGCCTTATTACTAATTAAGATTACTGGTATTAATACTACTATTACTACTGATATTGGTATTATTTCTATTACTAACCGTTGGCCCGGAATCCTGTTTTGTGGCTCCTAGCTTGCAGTGGCCCTGTTTCCGGGCAGCTGCGGGGGACGGGGCTGCGGCAGAGTCAATCTGGATTCTTTGGAGCCACGGCCTCGGTTTTAGGGCTTTTGATTTAGGATTCAGGGCTCAGGGTTCAGAGTTTAGGATTTAGGGTTTAGGGCTTAGGGTTTAAGGTTTAGGATTTGGGGTTTAGGGTGCAGGGGCAGGCATTTCGATGTGCTTGTTTCTTTTTTGAAGCTATAGTCTAAACTCCTTAAAGGGCGGTCATATAGGGATTTATACGGGGGGCTACTTTGGGGGTTATGAAGGGGTTATTGAGGGGATATTCAGGGGTATATGGGTTATGTAGGGGTTATATCGGGATAGATCTTGTTTAGGGTTTGGGGATATTACCCCCAAGAATGGAGAATCAAATGGACAAGCCAATGGAAAATCAAATGGAAACTAGGGTTATACAGTGGCTTATATGGTATGTATTAAGGAACCCTCAATGGCGGACATAGGGGTCCCTCTTGTAGCTTGCGTAGCCCTACTGTCGTCCCTAATAAGGATCCCATGTCCAGTAAAATATGTAAGAAATATTGATTGTAGCTCATGTCCTAAGTCCAGTTTCCTTCCTGCTTGTGGGGAGGTCTGTACCTAAATATGCTTGGAACCTTCAACTGAAGAAGCGCACATGGCAGTCCTATGGATTCCTGGGCAGGTCATCATCAAGATGTCCTTTCATACAATCCTGTGTATAAAAGCAGCACAACCGGAGCCTTGAATCCTCAGAAGCGAATTAGGAAGGTTAGCTGATCTAATGGTCTTGTGGAGGTTTATCGAGAGAGATGTTCTTTGAGTTTTGCGTCAACATTTGGTCGCTCTTAGGTAGCCCCCAACGCAGGTCTCACAGCACCAGCAGAGGCAGGGTCCAAAGCAGACATACTTAAGCACGTCATATATATATCTTATACACGCCGGATGTGGGCATCCAGTCAATCTCCGCAAGGCAGATATCACGTGTATAGGAAGCGCATAGGGCTCCACAACAGGACTTGCTTGAAGCTCTTTAAGACCTCGCCCCCAAACATTGGCCAAGATGTTTCATGCTGGGGAAAAGGCAGGGTTTCACATTTTCGGGAGAGGAGCTGAACTGTTGGATTTTTCCAAGTTCCCCTAAGCCAGTGGCCTAGAGCCCAAACGCGTTGCCGAAATCTGCAGGTCAGTAGAATTGGCACGGGGGCATGATATTCCCCAATAATTGCGGAGTAAGATTAATTTGTACATTCTTTAGTACATCATTTCATAAGGCGAATCGAATCTTGCTCAGTTCAACTACCGAAAACACAAATCAGGTGGCAGCAAAGATGCCAGACAAGAAGGAGGTCGGCAAGCCATGAATGACATAGCCCCCTTCGGAATTCTATCATGGCGCTACTATGGGCCTCCAAGTTCATACGCCTCCCACAGGTTAAGCCCTTATGGGGCTTATTGTGTCAGATTAGTTTCAGGCGAGCACATTGGGCGGGGAACATGATAGTCCTATGATTCTAAGGTTGGAAGTATGGGCCTTACATGAGCTACAGTCTAAACTCCTGAAACTGGGTAGGCCCCTGTCTTTTTTGTTTTTCCCTTATGGCTTTTTTGGGGACCCTATATACCAATGTTTTTCAATGGGTTTTAGGGGCCAACTTCGTAAAATGGATTATATGGGGGAGTAGTATAGAAGCTATTAAGGGTGAGCTTCAGGGTGGTCATGACCCAAGAAAAGCTGTACTTATGACCCAAATATGAACCCCCTGATTGAGTTCCTTAATATGGTTAGAAGTGGTTTAGAAATGCCAGCTATAATTGGGTTATAATGACCCTGAACCTTGGTATTGCGCAATCCCCCTCACAATGGTGTCTTGACGTGCAAGCAAAGAGAAGTTGATTGAACGTGATGGGGCGCGCGATTTCATTTTCAGGGGCGGGGTTTTCAACCTAGTTGCCGAGGTTTCAGTAAGGTCGACCTTTCTATTGTATGGGGCGTTTTTCAGGTATAGGGATTATCTAGGAATACTGGAAAAATGGACACTACCATGTGGGGTCTTTAGGCGTTGGATCACCCCCGTACTGGAGAATCACAAGGAGAAGGACATGAAAAATTAGATTGAAAGTAATAGTCTATGGATGTTGTTAAGGCAAGAAGTGGAGCTTTAGTTACCCCGACCCTTATGGACTTGTTGACTACCATATGAGTGGAAGAGGGCCTGGTTGTGGGGTTTGGGGTAGGTAGAACCGTCTTATGCAAGACATGGGAGTTGCTCAAGATAGGTTCCGTTCGACCCTTAAAGGGGACCCGGATATTCGCCCCGTAATCCCTTTGTTAGTGTCCCTCAGAGCCGTATCTTTCTACATTGAACCCATTTTCCCTCATAACAAGTGGCCCTGTTGCCCGGAACATCAGATATGTCCGGGTTCACAAGGCCGAAGGGCTTCCCCAAACTGACCTCAACTGATCATATGAGCTACTCTCAATGGAACCACGAAGAGTGGGCATAGGGTTCCTTTTGGTAGTTTGGTATAGTCAAAAATATTGCCTAATAAGGACCCATCAATCGACTGCAGAAGGAAATATGTTTTAGCTCACATGTGAGATGACCCTAGACCAGCCGGGATGCCAAGCTCAAACTTCCTGTTCTTTGAAGAGTATGGTTCTGTCCACTTGTGGTATGGTAGGTGATAAGAAGAACACAATCTTACTTGGCTCAACCAAACTAGCACGACTCAGCTGTTATGTCTGCCAGACGCGGAAATCTTGCAGAACAGTTCCCGGCCATAATCCCACAGCGCAGAGAGTCAACCTTGATGTGCAGGCCGCCTCTCTGGTAATTGCCGCCGAGAAGAACCTGAAGGCCCAACTGCCATGTAGCATGTCCATACATAGGGAACCAGCGCTCATTTTAGGATGCATTCTTACCCTGAGATCGAGTTGGGCGCTGGGCGTTGGTCGTGTTATCGGAAATAATTGAAATAGACGTCCATGTAATCCTTATAAGCACGCAACTTACAATCCCTGTGCATAGTCTGCTAAGGCCCGCAGGCTGCGCACTCTATGCTATCAAACTCCCAAACTTCAAACTCCTCATGTTTTGACAGAATACCCAAGACCCCCAGGGCAGAGCCCATTTTTTCTGAGAAACAGCAATGTTCACCTTTCAGCTTGCAGGGCTTTAATTACAGGATCCCACAATGTTCCTATGGACCCAATTTGCCTTATTCAGGGAGCTTTCTGCTGGCACCGAAGACCTGCACAGTATCCGTCAATGAATCGTGTAGGGTTTTTTTCTGCGTAAAAAGTACAGGAGAGTATAACGTTGTTTCTCCAGAAGAGGTGGAACAGATTCTCTTCATCCATTTTTCTGGCAGAAGAATTCTTCCCGCACCTCAATGTATTCCAAATTAATATCTAAGGCGCTTCGCAGGTTGGGACCCTCGGAGGGTTCCGCAGATCATTCTCATACCCATCAAAAGGATCCCAGAAAGGCTGGATGAGATTGAGAAACTGCTACATGTCCTATAGACCCTGGATCCCCAATAGAATCCCCAATGAGCCACGAGGAAGTCACTTTTGCTACCGGACTTCTAAAGAGGCTCATATCTTCCCCCATATGTTAAGAGCCTGCAGCTGTGGCACCCAAAGCCCAAAACCTTAAACCCTGAACGCAAAGCCTCAGCCCTAAACCCTGTCCGCAATGGACCGTGCCAGAAAGGCATCTTTAGGGACTCGTGCCTTGGAGAAATGGTCTCACAAAACAAAAAACCCTGGACAGGTCGGCAATGCACAGCAGAGCATCCAGGCCACAGAGCAATGCCCGCAGAGCTTACGATCTAGGTTTTAAAGCTTAAGGTTTTAGGGACCGTAAAGTAAAGGCCGCAAAATTTGGAACCAAAGGTAAGTAATGTTGGACCCTCTTTAATATGGGGGCCCCCCACCCTAACAAACCGGCTTCCGAAAAACAGAAATCCTCAATACGGCCCCCCTGAGCTCCCGCCATTCTGAGGTCCCTGTAGATTGATTTAAAAGGGATTGTTGAGAATCCTTCCTACATTTT
>CAJNIZ010000614.1:35853-57198 GCA_905231905.1 Symbiodinium pilosum | reverse complement strand
CGATCATGACATGAAGGTGGTCGTTCACTACCGTTCTCAATGTCATGAACTTACTTTTCTGTGTTCTGCGTGTAGTAGACGTCCGCGAACAGTATTACAACTTGCCCTGAGCCCACACACACATTCAGGACTTCCAGAAGCTGCCAAACCAAACTTTACAGACAACCTTTGGAAAGCACGAATCCAAGATCTCGCGTGGCATCCTCAGCCATTGTACTCTCCTTGGTTGCTTACAGCCCTAGATGTGTGTAGAACATCGGCTAGATGGGGTGCTTCTATGGGGAGACTCAAGGGAGTGCTTCTACTCAGTGAAAAAAGCAACGGGCGTGTATTCGGGAGAGCGGATTCGCAAATGAGGCATTAGGCTTCTCCAACTTTACTATATTCTATCGACTATCGACATGCAGACATTTCTTTTTGGATCAATGATGCCCCCAAAACTACTGAGCACTAAAGCCAACGCCCCGCCGCAGGCCCTAAAGCCAAACAACCAGAAGGGAAGTTCTAAACAGGCCCAGACAGGCCCAAAACCAAATAAGGGCTGAGAGCCCTTTGACATTCATCCCACAAATTTCCCACGACATGAAAGCCAAATAAGCACGAAAACAACACCACATTGACAATTTAAGATAACAGATCGGAGCAATTTCAAGGTTCTTGAGGGGACTGGCTGGTGCAAGGGGGTGGTTAGTCTAGTAGTAGCCTAGTGCTAGGTACCTTTCATCTGAAGGACCTTGCTACCTGAAGTCGAAAGCATTTCGTCTCAAGAACCGCACGCCCGAATAGGAAGCTAATCATTCCCCAGACTTCAGTACCTAGAAACTTCGCNNCCCCCCCCCCCCCCCCCCCAGTACCAAACTTTCTCAGATGACAATCGCAGCTTCTATTTCATATCCAGTTTTTCTTATCCATTTGATGCGTCATATAGTACCTAGAAGCTTCTTGCCTGAGGTAAACATGGTTGTTCCCCACAGTATAGTGCCTAATCCCCAAACCCTAAACCCTAATCATCCCTAAGCCCTAATCCCTAAACTACACCTCCTCTACCTGACCAAAGCACCCGTCCACGACCACCTACAAGTCATGGTAGCGACACAGGGCATGATGTTGTGGCGCATGGAGTAACAGCAACGCATGAAGATCAGCATGGTCATGTCTCGAGTGTTGGTGAAACTGAAAGCGGCTGTTTTCCAGGAGATGCTCATGCTAGTGGCTCAAATGATGGTCCTTTCCTTGAGTACCCACGCATGATCCCGCATGACCATGATGAACCACACGTTGGTGCGGCTCTGCCTGGCCAGGTAGTAGGTCCTGAAAATCTGCACTACAAGATTTGTCCTTTGCCCCAAGTGAAACTTCTACATTGCTGGTGTTGTCAAACGGACTTCATGGTAGTGGTGGTTCCACGGATGACAATGCTGTTGCTAACACGGCTTGTGACCTGGACAGCGATGTAGAAGTGATGGAGGGGCAGGCGGCTTCCGAGAACTCTGACAAGAAGTGATTCAACTCATCCTGTGCATCATGTACTGAGGGGGCTCCCGTTTTCGTAAACCACCCTAGCGTTAAGCTGGCACAGGAAAGGTGTGAAGGGTTGTTAGAAAGAAACCTGTAGTTTCCTCAGGAACTATTTTGAATTTTATTATAGTATAATCCTACGGAAATGGCCTAAGGGAACTACAGAATCCCTCATCCCTGAACCCTAAACCCTAGTACCATAATCAAGCTTGAGGTGAAAAGCATGGGGCAAGGGCAGGGAAGCATCTCGGCCTCTACGACAGCGCCTTCTTCTCAGGCCGCCTTTCAAGGATGGTTTGGGGTTTCAGGGTTTAGGAAAAAGGGGCTTAAACTTAGTGATTAGGGATTATTTTCCCTTATTCCCTACTAACTACTAGTGGCACGTAGGGCTTGGAGGTTTAGGGTTTAGGGGCTTAAGCAGTTGGGAATGAGGAAATATGTTTATATGGGGATTATGTATTCCCAAATTTTCTACTTCCCACCAGTTTGTAACACCTGGTGTGTAGAGGGCTTCGGACCTAGTAAGGTTTAGGGTTGAGTAGGGTTTACTTCTTGTTTTGGGGCAAACGATCACCACCTAACGAGGCGTCACCCCAAATAGCGGAGTAGATCGAAATTAGTACCAATTGGCTTCTGTTCAGGCTTGGAAAGCACGATCAGAATAAACAGCACAGTCGGCATTGTTTGAGAACAAGTTCGGATCCTAGGCTTCGTATTGATGCAGTATTCAGGGAGTCGGGCCTGACCACAAGAATTCTCCGCTTGTCCAAAGGTTGTATATCCTCCAAAAAACATGGAATCTCTGGGTCTTGGGTTTTTAGGGTTGCAACCTTCCCAAGGTAACATGGAACCTACATAGATTTTGCGAAGGAGGGCAGTAGTCTTTATAGAGTCATTCTCGGGTTAAAAATTGTTAGGAGCTTGAGCTTGGGATAAAGCTCTGGAATGCCAGTACTCATTTCACACCCCCTAAGTCCTATACTGTGTGAGAGGTTTGAGGCAACCAAGGGGTGGCGTCGGCAATCTTCCAATGCTGTGTGACTTCTGCGGCTGGACCCCTGTACAGGGGCTTATGTCGGGTACGGTCTGCTTAAGTTGAGTTGACTAGGAAGCGCCAAAGAGCCTAAGGCCACAAATCCCAAGCTAACGTCTTATGGTTTGCTGCAACCGACGCATGGCCAGAAAGGTTTCTTCCAGTGCGCGCCCAACCTTGAGGTTGTCTGCACAAACGATTCATAGCTGAAGCGGCTTCTTACAGTTTTCAAACGGGATGCCTTTTGAAGCGCGCGCCGCCAACTAGTAGGACTAGACATTGCAGAAAATTTGGCAGCCTGCACGACCCAGTGCAGGCTTAGAACATTGCTGTACTTGGGTAGTCGTCACAAGCCATTGGATACCACGAATGTTTTGCAATGTGCATACTTGGTGTTGGAACCCGTCTCCTGAACCAGAAATGTCCTCTTGCTGGGGTTAAACTTGTACGAGCCCCAAACGGTAAGTTTTTTTGTGGAGCCTCAACCTAGCCCTTTTGCCTGAACACAAACTACTGCCTGCATGCAAAGCCCAAATTTCTACACCTCAACTTCACAGCTCCAGTGCCTCAGGATCTGGGGTTTGAAGGTTTGATAGGTTTACAGCGATGCTTTACAGTCTTAGACACTGTCGCAGTGATGCCCATATGGCGCCCCTTGCTGCACCGCCTGCACTACCCCACCAAATAAATTCTAGGTAGGCTCCAATTCCGCATTGTTTGTGTCCTACTGTCCTATAGAATGCCGCGATAGCATGGTGTCCTGTCAGTCAGGCGCAATCCGCCGACATCATCCTTGACTTTGAGAGCAAGGATTGGGTTTCGGGTTCAGGTTGAGTTGGGGTTTAGTGTTTAGGCTCCAAACCCTAAATCCTAAACAGTAGTTTCCATGTTCTTCTCCGTTATTCCTATGTAACACCATGTAACCGCTATATTCCCTGCATAAACCCTATATAAACCCTAGTCAGTCTGGAATGATCGCACTTCTCCAGACTCAAAGACCTGCAGTTTAGGGTTTAGGGTTTAGGGTTATTGGTTTCTAGATTTTGAAACCAAGAACTGGACCATTGCTTTCTGGTGCTTGGAGGGGGTCGTATCTCAGCAGTCTCCCCTACGAAGCCTACAGCTACACCGCGACGAGTTTCACGAAATGGGCTCTCGTGCAAGTATGGGTCCAGCAAAAGACACGCAATCTCCACGCATGCATTTCGGTTGCTGCAGGCTTCGCACTTTAACCCTGCAAGCGACCCAAAATCCAAGCTTTCCAAGGGAGCCCTGAAAGAAGCCTCGAGGAAGCAGCAGAGAAGGAGCTCCTCCGTCTCAGAAATGTGCCTTTGGACCAATTCAGTGAAGCCATGGGGTTTGGGGTCCTGCAGCTGCTGTCTACATGTTTGCCACAGGTGGGTAAGGTAGACGTAAAGTTCCTCATAGCATGAATTAGTGTACTTTGTCATGCTCCCTGATTCTGATTGGGCCCCTCCCCTTGTGACAATCCCTCCAACCCCCTAATGATTCATGCTCCTCTCTTTGTGTACCGATACTATCTTGGAGAGCCCACAGATGGCCATGTCTCTAATGTCTCCGTCTATATCTTTTTCTGGTCCTTGCCTGATTAGGCAGGGAACGCCAAAAGTATGAGCCGGGGGTCTCCTAGAGCTTTTTTAACATTGCAAATGACAGTTTGTGATATGCCTTCCTACAAGAGCGAAAGCCCCTCAGACTCCAAACCCTAGCCCCCCGACCTTTTGAACATATCGCTTGCATCGCTGAATACTGGTCATCCGAAACCCTCAGCCCCAGCCCTGAAGCTCTCAAGTGTACTCTAGGTGGCACTTCTCGATAATTATGGGTTTGTCTCTTCTTGAATAAGGGGACCTACTCATAAACAAATTCGGGGGTACCACCTAGGTACTGTTTCACCAGAACTCCCAGACGTCAGGTGGTGGCCAGAAAAGATGAGGATTGGGCCAACCTAAAGTTGGAGGCAAGTCGGAGGAATAATGTAGACCCCTAATTAATGAAACCCCTCCCCTTAATAGGGATTATGATAGCTAAAGTTAGAGGCAATCGGAGGAAGATGGGGATTTCGGGCTCTGGGCTTGGCGAGCTTCTAGGTATAATTGAAAAAGGAAATGCAAACTACTAGTCAGGTTTAGGATGAAATGGAAACTGGGATTCTTTAGTGGCTCACAGGGATAAGAGTTATTCTTCAATTAGGGATCCTTCTGGGGTTCCCTGTAATAAGGATCATAGTATGTCGGAGTTTATATTTGGCCCCCTAACTATGGAAGCGCCCATAGAAGAAGCAATGCTGTTTTCCATATGATTCTGAATTTCTACCCTCATCCCTAAAGCGTGAGTTTTGGGCCCAGGACTTTGCTGAATTATTCGGTCTTTGAGGGTCAGGGCTTCAGGTTTCGGATTCAGGGATTATGAAAACACTGGTGTGGCATCTCGTTTCGTTTGGGGACCCTGCACAAATGGATTCTAGGCAAGTTTCCTCTGTAAAAGAAGAATCTTAAGGTGAGGCCTTCCATGCGAGGATCTCAGCAAGCCTGTTGCACAATAATCTGGTATATAAGCCCCAAAACGGCCATGAAGGTTCGTAGAATTTGTAAGAGCCGAGTCATGGCAAAGCCCGGTATATGCATTCAGAACCCAGGGATTTGGCTGATTGGGGCTTCGGCTATGCAATCAGAACCCCAAATAATCAACGCAATTGACAATGTCCGCTTTTCCCGGTTAAAGTTAAAGGGTCCCTTCACATTTCCCCCCCAAGAACGGTATGGTCCTCTTTCTCCAGGCACCTCAGGAAGGGGCCCACATGCTTAGGATCACTGTCATTTTCGGTGTGATTCGCCATCATGCTAGTATTCCCGAAATATCCTGGCGTGGCCCTTTTCACTGGAATATGCACACCCCATGTAACCCCCTTGAGATCCCATATACATCAACCTTCTACAAGCACTACAACTCTATGTGCCGGGCCCTTCTACAACAACTTGGCAGGCCTATCGACACCGATGTATCCGAAAGGACTGCGGCCCTTCACCTCCCTTGGGGGTCTAGGATTTAAGATCTTAGGGTTCAGGGTTTAGAGTTTAGGGTTTTGGCTTCAGGGTTTACAGTTTGCGGGGCAGTGTGGTTTAGGGTTGTAGGGTTTTGGGTTCAGGGCTTACGCTCCAGAACTTTTGGGCTCAGAACAAGAGATCAATAAACCTCCAACAGCCAACTGCGAAGCCTCCGACCAGCACCAGAAGAGAAACCGCCCATTGAAGGTTGGAAAAATGTTCGGGGTTATGGTTCTGCCCCAAGTATATAAATAGAATGCGCACATTCGAAAATAAAAATCCACCAGCAAAGTTTGCCCTTGGTGCGTCGTGACTTTGGATTCGACAGGGTGCGCGTAGTGCATATGTTTCAGAGCCTTTCCCTTGAGCAAATTCTGTTTTGCTGCAGCGCAGTTGATTTTAGCAATCAGGTGGAGCTAAGGCATGCAGTAAGTGAATTTGAAGCTTACATGAAAATCTGCATCGTCCTTCCCTTCAAAGAGAGAGCCTCTTTACTTGCATAATCCAGAGACCATTCTGAACCCTGCTGCTTTGAGACCCAAAGCCCTACAGCGCAAACCCTGACGGCCTCCGACCCCCCCCCCCCCACAAACTCCGACAAACTCTTGGCAACCCTTGTGTATTGATGCTACAATCATGCCGCCTGTATGCAGACCTATTTTTGCGTGCACTTACGAGAATACAGGACTTCTATGTAGCCTGTACAGCATTGTTGGTGAGGAAATTTGAATTAAGTTATTAGCATAAATTACAAGGAATTCTCTGGTGCGGTGTGATATGTGCCCCTTTGCATGGCACGCTATCACGCTAACCTTCATTTCCTCAACGGCAACCTAGCTTGCGTAGCCAACTTTACCCTTATAATCCCTTATAGTCCCCGTTTAAGTAGAATATGGGGCATATGGGGATCTTATTATAACCCAAAGCCATATTCTATCTACTTGAGGGGGATTATACGCTCAAGTCTGATGGAAGGAGAACCGCCGGATCCTCGAAGAGTTGCAGCAGGCGCAAAGACAACTTCAAGAGGCGCCGAGGGAGTGGGGGAGGGGGGGTGCATTTGGGGGTATTCGGCTGTAGGGGCTTATATTATCATTACTACTATTGTTACTACTATGTTTTATTCTTATAAGGGATTTAAAGTTTGGGAGCTGAAGGTTCAGGCTGTTGAGGGCGTATGGTTTGGAGTTTAGTGTCCAGGGTTTCGGGCGCCCGCTGTTGAGGAGGACTTTTGCAGGGCCTCCCACAAGAAGTATTCAAGGTTCAGGGGGCTTTGATGGATGCTAAGCTTCTAGCACTAGCGGCTTTAGTATACTCCCTACATCCAGCCTTACAGGTTCTTCCTGGCAGTGCCAGCCAATAGAAAGATCCTCACAACCTGACGGGCGTAAGCTCCCTGAGGATCTGAAGGGTTCACGTGCCCGAAACATTAGGCACCTTTGTCCTTGAAGAAAGACAGCCCAACCTCCGGGAGCCAGGCAAGACCTTGACGACCCAGACCTTCATGTAACTCTATACACCATCAGAAGCCTTGTAAAGCCCTGCGAACCCTTTTCATCCTCAATAGCTATAAGCCTCATTATACTTTCGTCCTCAGGAGCGGGAAGCTGCCAAGGAGGCCAGATCGCAAGCCGAGCAGCTGAAGCAACAGATGGATCAGCACAGGCGGCTTTGCGTTGCCTCCTCCAGTTTTCAGGTGTAGGGTGGGTTAGAACTCAGTGTTTGGGTTTTGGCATGTGTCAGATTTTGGGTCTAAGGTTGTGCGGGGGAATGTTGGAGGGTTTATAGTAAGAAGTGGTGACATGGACTTGTACCAGAAGCCACGTGGATGCATTTGAGAGTTTGCTGGTGAGTTGCAGGGCGCGTCGGTACAAGGAATGTTTTCGTGGTTAGCGTTCAAACCCAAGACTGCCCGAAACCCTAAACCCTGGGCCCAAGTGGCTCAGGCGTTATAAATTCGAGTTGGGCTGTGGGGCTGACTGGTAGCAAAAGCTCGGACATGGCTGCGCCAGTGGTTACGTAGGCAGCGTGGCGTTGTAAAAGCCACGGTGCTCTGGGTTTGGGGTATCTGGTGTTGGGTTATAGTAAGGGTTATATGTCACCAATACATACCAATACAATGTAGTCCCTACAGTAGAGATCCTCGAAAAGGGTCCTCTCTTTTGCAGCCTAAACCCTGAACCCCCACACACTCTCGGAAGGCACCAGGTAGAGCAGTTGCGCGCATCCGCCGAGAAGGCCACCACGCTAGCCAAGGAGCTGATGCTCGTCTGCCTTCCTTGTACCTAGGGTTTAGGACCCTCAAATGGAGCCTGAAAACGGACCTTTCTTGTTAATCGTACAATCCTTATGAACGTGGCCTTGGCGGAGTTCCATGTTAGTTTAGGGGAGAGCATTTCTGGCTTTCTTCTTTCTTGATGGCAGTTACGTTTCAGGGACTATCTTATGCCCGAGGCTTGCTCATTGTTGGCTGGCTACTCTCCTGCCAGCAGTGCTTATGCTTAGAAGAGGAACTCGTGTGTTTGTTGATACCTTTTGGTTTTACTGTTTGGGTGTGGTTGGGATGCTGGTTCAGGCTTTTTACTTCACAAAACTTCGGTTTTGGATTTTTTTGCCGCGCGTGTGCTCAGTTCGTGACGCAGAGTTTGGCCAGTTTGGCCACCGGTTGGGGTCTTGGTAGAGTACAATGACTGCATGTGAAGGGAGAGCTATTCGAGCTCTTGCAACTTCAACGAGCTCTGATGAACTACGCTGAACTACGCTGTCAGTGTTCGGAGGTGGTTGTAAGTGGTTCTACCGCAGGCTGAAGGGTGTTATGTCGAGAAGAGTAGCTTCTCCATGTTCACCATAACTACGGGGGGGGGGAGGGGGGAGCACGCTGTGCTAACAGCCCTCCGATAGCGTAAAACACCCTCAACTCAAGCCTACCTACCCATTCTTGGGTGGAGGCGTTACCCAGAGGCCACGGCAACGGTGTTCAGAAGCTGAAGCTGTCGATTTCGCGACGATGGGGTTGAGGGTTTCGACAAGCACTGCGTATGTGTGTGTACAGGCATGCAAATACCGGCAGCCAAGCCAGAGGCATCTGAACAGTTTCTCAGCGCGACAGAAAGCAAGCCAAAAGCCCGCATCTCAGGTTGGGGTTCCTGGAACGAAGGATCAATAAAGTGGTTATACAGTTAGATGCCGCACCCGCATGTTTCTGTTTTTTCGGTGTTGCATCAACATGTTAAGAGTTTGCGGCCACTTCCAATTTTGCGTGCTGCTCTACTCTAGGAATCCTTCAAAGAGCCAGTCCACAATGAAGCCAAATGTTCAAACTGCAAGCCTTGAGGATGTTCAAATCTGTGCAACTCAGAACTCATGCCGCTGAGGAAAGAGACAAAAGCGCAGAACGCTCTGTTGGAGGTTGGACCTCAGGGTGGACTAAGATCCAGGGATGCGCAGTGAAGGACTTCCATGGTAGTTGCATACAGGTAGTGAAGGACCCTTTTGAGAATTGCACTGCCGCTTTTCAGGCTTCTTTCATCGCGAATAGTTCCTTTCTACTTGGGCAGGTTTGGGGTTTGTGGGCTAGCTTCCAAGGTTGGTCGGTTTTGGCGGCTTCCACTGGGTGCAGCGGAGATTTTTCAAGGGGCTGGCAGATTTCAGAAGTTTTATCTGTGAGGCTCCAGCTTCGTTTAAGTCGGCTCCTAGGTAGGGCGGCTAGAACTTGTAGTGTAGCAACCCCCTTTGTCACTATGATTTTGGATTACGCTGATGCAAGTTGCACGGCTATAGGCTTTGGCTATGACAATGAGGCAGTTCTACGCAGAGCCCAGAATTATAATCAAGTCTGGCAGAGCTCCTGGAGCAAGAAAAAATTGAAGGGTCGGGGGCACTTTGTAAGTAGCTTCATAGTGGGGATGACCGGGGTCATTAAACTACGTACTAATGAGTCCTCCTGACCCTCCAAGAAGGCTCTCAATATCGCAGCACAATTATGAAGGTCCATTGCTGAAGCTCGGCAAGATAATTGTGCGAAGTGTGGTCCTTGCAGGGAGGACCTAAGCAGGGCCGACAAGCTCAGCAACTGCCGATATACAATCGCCAGACATTTATCCTTCCTGAAACTTAGTCTACAGTGAACATGTTTTTTCTTCGGGGGGGAGAAGACCTGCACATGACAGGGGACCAGCCAAAACCGATTGGCATTAAATGTAGAAGTTTGAAAAATGTATAAGTAAACCCTGTGCGATGATTTTGTAATGGCGCGCCAAACTTGTGAAAGCGGTATTGGGTTTTGAAACGTGAGAACAGTTTTAGTTTTTCTTTTCAGCCAGGGTTCTAAGGTGGGTAGTGAAAGGGTGGTTTGGTCCACTTGCGGTCCACTTGCGGCACCCCTTTTTTGAGATAAGCTCTGTGAAGGCTGAATCAGCGCAATGGCGAGCTACAGCAGAGGAGCTGCGTTTGAAGCTCGAGGCCGCATGCTGCATGCCCACGTTTCAGACAGTTTACCTTTCAGGCCCACAGAATTTGACATATCCATTCCTTTTTTGGTAGGAAAGCCGGCGATTCTCTTTCCTGTGAACGTCTTAGCCTTCCAGCTGCCAGCATGGCCAACATGCAGTACATACGTTCTAGTTAAGAAGATGTAAGGACGCAAGGGGTTCTGCTTGTGGTAGACTTTGGGTTGTGATGATATACTTGTCCAGGCTATCCTCGGAGCCCGTTTGAGCTTGTATTCAATCAGATGTCGTGTTCTGTTGGTGATGCTGAGGCGTGGGGTGACTGACGGGAGCTCTGCTCGCAAGCCCCAAGCAGTCAACGAAGTATTTGGGGACCCGGATGCAAACCAGTACTTGCAAATCTCACAGCCACACTCCTCACGTCTTCAGTCGCTGGGCTCTTTCATCGGGTGCCCAAATCTAGATTCTTCAACTCCGATCCGCGAAGCTCTAAACCTTAGATGGTCAGTCCTGCGTACCATCACCACGATGGTCTGTGGTTTCGGTTGAGGGTTAGGTATGCCTTGCACTCCGATGAAGTGCCCTAACATCTCTGATAAGATGCCTACCCAGAACCCTGCACACTAATTAAGTTTTCAGCCATCTCCTACAGTCTTCATTGTGGAATTGCATAGCGCTTCTGCCGAACTTTGCAATTTGTCTTTACATCTTTCTTCCTGTTTGAGCTTGCGGGGGTCTTTTCACTTGGGTCTCGTTCATCAGGCCGGTAGAAATGGATGGATTTGAGCGCAAGTTTTGGTTGAACATGCACTCAAATTTGCCTCGACAAGGCCGCAGAAAAAGAGAGGGATGCCGAGCGCTTGAACGCGCAGCAGGCCACTGTAGGACAGGAGTGGGAGTATTATATCAGAATTCATAGGGCATGGCTTGCCTTGATCACCCATGCCTGCATGCATCCTAAGCTTTACTAGTGAATCAGGCGTCTACGTAGATGCTGATCCATTTTAATAGGCCAACGCAACAAGATGTTTGTCGCAACGTTTTGGATAGCAATAGGAGACCCTGCTTGTTGTTCATATCCGCACTGCGCAGAACACTGACTTCAAGGGGTGCTTTGCAAAATTGAGGTTAGAGACGAGCAGTCGCAAGAAACGCTGCTTTTGTTGCACTCTTAATGAGGACCGATGAGGTCAGCTCCATTATGTAACCGGTAGAGACAGTTGCACATTATAGATAGAGTATGGTTATAAACTTTGACATTTTTGCAAGCCTTGAAAGATATCTGCTTAATCACGATATGGGGTCGACGCGGCATCACAGGATCATGGTTCCTCATTGCACTTGAGCACCCATTGTGCAAACATCCTATACTTGAAGCTTAGAAGCCTAGACCACAGCATCCCACACTTGCATCAGTTCAGTGGCCACCACCCAAGAAGCACAAGGTGTAGTCCCGAAACCCAGTACCCCTCACCCTAAACCCTATGGCCTAGACCCCATACCCTAAACATCCCTAAGCCCAATGGCCTAGACCCTAGGCGCTTACTATTAAACCCCATACCCTCTACCATCACCCCTACAGGCAGCTCTACCCTCAACCCCTTCAGGCAGCTGTAGCCAAAAGTAGGTCCATTCCTAGCAAGCCAGGGCATGAAGGTTCACACCTCGCTGAATGGCCACAGCAAGCAGGTTGGCATCTTTCCTGCCATAACCCCTATAAAATGCCGCTTTTTTAGGGTTTAGGGTATACATAATAATGAATACTCACGCATATTTATAATCCTTCCGTTGTAAGGGTTTAGGGTCTAGGGCATAAAGCCCTTACGAAAACCCTTCTGTGTTCCCCAGCCTCTTTTGACCTCACTTTGGTAGAGAAAATTTTCCTGAAATAGGCTGACCTTGGAAGGAATATGACGTAGCCAGCGACAGTCTTGTGCAAAAAGATGGCGTGAGGTTTTGGGACCGGCGTTTGGGATTTGAAGCGGCCTGGGTTTTTTTGGGTTTGGCGGATGGTAGATGGAAATTCGGATGGGTCGGTTGCGGATTGGGGAATGGTAGTTTCAGCCAGAAATTTTCACAAAAGGGGCTTTGAAACGACAAGCGCTTACATGTGGGCTGTTGCTGGGGGATTGGCGGGAAATAGAGGTTCTGAATGTATGCTATGTCACCTTGCCAGAGCGTTGCTAAGTCTTCGGTTGCTTTTTGCTAGACCCAGAGAAATCTTGACGAACGTTATTGTTTTACACTTCAATTTTGCCTCAAAGTCAGGGATGCTTGGAAGGGGCCCCAAGGACATTTCTGCATGATAAGGCCAAAGCGTGAAACTTGGTGCATGTTGGTTGACAAGCCTGAGGCCAGACCCATTCTCAGGCGTCCTTTTGTGATCATCATTCTTTCTTTGTTGACACTGAACTTAATCATTTCAATCATCACTTGCTACTCAAGTTTTCGGTTGCCATGAAGGTCCAGCTTTTCAGGGAGCGCTTTTGGCGCCGTATCTGCTTCTACATCTTCTACAATTGCTACAACTACAACTACAACGACGATTACAACTACAGCTGCTATTGCCAAGGTTGCTTTCGGTGCACCACCCCAAGCCGCAACTCCCCCAAACCCAACCTCAAGCCCGAAACGCCCTAAACCCTTTAACCCTGAAGCCCAATACCCGGAGCCGTAGGCCTTAAGTAATTCGCCCCTAAGCGTGGAGGCCTGAATCCTAAGTTCAACAATCCCAACATGAGACTCGTGGGCCCACAACCCTAAACGCTAAGCCTGGGCTCTAAGCCCTCCCTGAGCTCAGAACCACTGTTGCCCTCCCACCCCTTGCCAGTACATCCCCTGCACTAGCGAACACCCTACATCTCCTAATAGACCGCTCAAGACCCTAACAGCACCCCAAACCCGAAGAGAACTTGATCAGAAGTTTCCATTTTTTTCTATTCCTGGGTAAAAATCACCCCTAATCCTCAAGACTTAAACTGTCACAGCAGGCCCTTTCGCCTGCCAAAGCTTTGGAGAACTTCCATGAGCGCTCGACCAGAGCTGGTCGGCCGCGGAAGAAGCTTCGGCTTTGTTTTGCGGGTGCTTAGGGGAACTTTGATGGGGAAATGGAAGAGAACAGATGCTATAGGGTATGGGATTTAGGGTTTCGGCTTAAGGGTTTTTGAGGTTACGGGCTTTAGAGTTGGGGAGTTCGGTTTTCGGGTGGAGGGATCTTTGGTGCGTAAGGGGTACTGTGGGATTCAATTTATTGGGTTAGTTTGGGGGATCATACGAGAAGCATCGTTTGGATGCCCTAAACCATAAACCGCATGCTCTTGAGAACCACTAGGGCTGCGA
Organism: Symbiodinium pilosum; assembly: GCA_905231905.1. Lineage (NCBI taxonomy): Eukaryota > Dinophyceae > Suessiales > Symbiodiniaceae > Symbiodinium > Symbiodinium pilosum. Next base: position 43,792 of record CAJNIZ010000614.1, on the reverse strand, counting down.
CTTTCCTTGCGGGGTTACATTTCCCCAGCCATACAGGGGACATGGGGCCTAAAGAAGGGTCTAAAGTCTGGTTTCTAGGGACCCTTGAAGGGTGCATCCAGGGTATGCAGTAGGTATATAGAGATCCCAGGGCTAGGGGCCCATTAAGGGGGGATGGGGAAGAGAGTATAGTGGTTACAGTAATTAGGCTTATATACATTTTCGGATGGATATCTATAGGGATCCACCCCTGCAATCGCCCAAAAGAGCGCTATAAGCTGGAGCCTGAAGGAAGAGCAGGGAGTGGATATAGGGGATGAAAAACGTAAGGTTTTGGGGCTTTGGGGTTGAGGGGGTGCACTCATCCACCCTCGGCTTCTTTTGGAGGCCACACTCCCCTGGCGCCACACACCCCTAAACTAACATGAAACTCCGAAGAAGTGTCATATAAACCGAAAATGGATCCAGCAGCCTCCCCCGCCCGATTTCCTCTAATCACCAATAACTCACATTCTCCCGATCTAACGCGTAATTCCAAACAAGGTAATGTGAACTGATGCTTAGGGGTAGGGGATGGGTGAGTATAGTCCCTAGTGAGTATAGGGGCTTATTTAGAATCATATAGTTGTTGTTTTAGGGTGTTCTAGTGATCTACTCCCCGAACTAACATGGAGCCGCAAACAGGGTCCTACAAACTGACGGGTGCTCAAGGGGGAGTCAGGGAGCGAATATAGTGACTATATCAGATGATTGTGTAAGCTACTGTCAATGTTAGGGATACTAAGGGCAATTAAGTGTGGACATAGGGGTCCTCCTTAGTTTTTGTATAGTCCTTAATATTTTCCCTAATAAGCAAGCTATGTCCATCAATTATATTTGAGTCTAGCTCATATGAGCAATCATCTCAACCCATTAAAGTGGGTTATATACGGGATTGCATGGGAGATTACTGATGTGGCTATTACGGGGTGATACTGGGAGTTTACAGTCTAGCTCATATAAGTTAGGAGGACCCCCCCTGTAATAGTGGTATAAGAGAATATAAGAGGACCGTAATACAATCCCTATTATCCCCTATAGTCACTATTACTGGGTGGGGGGTCCACCCCACATATAAGGATTATTCTGGGGCTTCACTCCCTGCTCCCCTGTCTGTAGCATTGGTGGGGCGCAGAGGATGTTTTGGTTTGGACTTTCGAGGTTTGGAGTCTGAGGTGTTATAAGATGTCGGGTTTGGAGAATGTATTTCACTCCTGGGTTTGGGTAAGCGCTTGGATTCAGGCTCTGCTTATATGTATGTGGGGTTGCTCGCTGGAACTTACAAAATCGAGACCTGAGCACGAGAATGAGGAATATGGAGAGGCAGGTCAAACTACACACCCCGCCCGGCGCCAGAAGCATATCTTAAACTCTACACACTGCCAAGCTATTTTTGAAACCCAAAAAGAGCCTACAGGTCTCAGTGTCCAATCGAAGGGAGCCCTTGGACTCTGCACATACCTCGAATCCCTGTCTGTCTATATACGTAACCTTGAAGATCGACCTCCTCATAGAAACTCTCCGCTCAGAATGGCACAAGTTGCCTGACCTCTGTCTTTGAAAGAGTACTATGGGGCCTGGTATGGTTCTAGTCTAGAATCTCGTAGATTCCTTGTACAGTCATGGCACAGGGTTTGTTTAGCAAAATCCAGAAATCATATTGGCGTTTATTTAGGCTCCTATAACGCTCACACCTCAAGCCCCATCTGGACAAGGAACCTTCGGATGATTCCTAACAATGGCACTTCCCTCGAACTGACACCTGGCAGTGTGACGAGGCGAGGGTCTATCTCGAGTCACCTTACACGCAAACTATAGAGATTATAGGGGTCATATAGGGGTTCTATGGTATATAACGAGGACAATAGAAAAGAACATGGAAACTGCTATAGTATAATAGCGACAAAGCTTGAGTGCTCTTGACGCTTAACCCTACACCCTGAAATTAGGATACCGGGATCTAGGCCTTGGCAGTCTCTAAGGCAGGATTTGGAGTTTGACCATTAGGTCTACTTCACCTTAGTAGGGAATATGGGAATATGTTGCAGAACCAGTACGTCTAGGCGGCTGGGTTGTCGGGTTTGGGCTACAGCTTTCGGTGCTTGGGGTTGAGGTCTGCCTGATAGACAGCCAAGAGCAGCCTCCCCTTTTAGGGTTTAGGGTTTAGGGTTTGGTTAGCTGGGAATGAAGGAATGGAAAAGAAAGGGGAAAGTACTGAAATGGGTTATAAATATAGCGACTACTACAAGGATCCATTCATTCATTCCGAGCTGTCAAAAAGGAAGTGATTGCCTTGCCCTCCTGGATATTTGGTATTCCTTGTGTATTCCTGGATTGCTATGTGGAATTTCTAATTCTCGGCCCTAACCCCTAGGCCCTTCTACCGTCATTGCTAAAGTCTGAGAATCCTGTAGCGTTCATCCGCATACACAGCCTAGCTCAAAAAGAGCTCATTGCCCAAACCCACTCCACAATCTACTCCTTTAGCCCTACTCGAACCTACTCCCCCCTTCTCTAAACCCTTAACTCCCAAACTCTAAAAAAACCGCTACGGAGGTATGGCGACGCCCCATCTTCCCAGGGCGCTGGCCCTTCGATCCCTAAGAGCAGGGAGCCAGAGTCGCCAAAAGGACGGCCGTCGGTTTTCGGGTGTGCAGGGTATAGGAGTGGGATTTAACATGTGTAGGGCTCAGGAATTTAGGAGCTTCTAGGGCTAAAGGGATTTAGGAGCTGATGCGTTAAGGGTTTTATGGGCTAAAGGTTTCCGATTCAAGGTTGCGCAATGTTTCGCGCTTGTGAGGTTTATGGTCGTGGAATCCTTCCCGCGTGCGGTCCAGATTAAGGTGGCACTGCTGAGGGTCATGGGTTATAAGATCCAGGAGGTAGCTTCTCCAAAGATGCGCTGATGGTGAGAGAGTTGATGAGCCAGCCTGCCTTGAGTCTTGACTCGAGGGGTCTCAGGCTCCAAAAGAAATACTAGGGCCTAGGAGGGAATAAGCAAATATATTATACAGGGATTATGCGAGTATGATATTCGCTTTTAAGCCCCAGTAAGCAAAAGTAGATCGTGCCGGGTAGTAAGCGCCAGGCTGGGGCTAGCATCGCGCTAACACCCAGACCCCCTAAAGGATCCAAAACATGGAACCGCCCAATCCCCTAGTTTCTCCAATGTAGTAGTGGGTTCATAGGGGGGGGGGGTCCACTTTTTGAATCCTTTAGGGTGTCTGTGTAGATGTGGAGGCAAAGTGCTTGCTGTGTCGCCAATCCATCCAAGATGTGAAGCCACGCTAAGAATAAGCTGATTCCAATCGCGGCAAACTTCAAAAGAGATGTAGGAAGTTATCCTAGGTAATGAGGGAAAGACCAAACTGCGGGATATTCTTTATGACGCATGTTATCGTGCTCACGGCAAAGAGTGGGACGGATCATTGGAGTCACGAGCTGTAGTAGACTCAGGTTGAGTTGCAAAGTTAAAGCATGAGCATGTGCTTATGGCACATGGCACTAGCCATCTTTACGTAGATGATCATTCTTGACCTCCAGCTTCCTTTTTTCGCAAGACGGCGGCGCCATGAGTTTTGCAGCATCCGTCGTGCTTGGAGCAATGAAGCTTGACAACCACCCACATGGCTTATCAAGATACTCTTTGTTAATGCTACAAAAGACCCCTTACAAATCCCCTGAATGTCCAGCGAGCAAAGCTCCCTTCCCCTCATTGTGCCTTTCATGTCCATTCTCAGCGTAATTATGATTTTCAACCCTAGACCCAGAACCCTAAATAGTAGGTTCCATTTTCTCTTCCATTATCCTTTTTTAACCCTTTATATACTGACGCCCTATATCCGGACCAGGGCCAATGATTGAGGCAAACCCTGCAAGACCGGTTGAAAGTATTGTTTAGCTGCAGACCGGCTTCGCAGACACTTTGGGCATGCGCAGTTCAAAGTTTAATCCACTTTTTTTGGGGGGGGCTCCGCATAGATCGAAGGTGAATCCATCGTTGAAGAACTCCCAAGTTCTCCTTAAAGTGATCCGCCTACAATTTTTTGGGAAGTGGGTTGGAGACAGATGAACATACATGCTTGGAAGAATTACATAAGGTGCTCACTCTGTAATTGTCCCAGAATCAATTCCCATCAGCTCTGCGCGCAAGAATGCCCAGGAGCGAAGCCTGTCATTTTCTCTGCAGCCAAGCAGGACCTGGTGCTCATTCTGCCGATCTACTGTCGAGCCAGTGTCAGAAGTCTTGGCTACCCAGAGGGTCCATGCAAAATACCACGAGTTTAAGACTGCACCCTCATGATAGCAAAGCCCTGCATGGCTTACGGTAAATTTCTTAATCAAGGGATGTTGCGCCCCCCTCGGTAGATGAACCTGATCTGTGACTGAGGTGTACGATGTAGTGAAACTGCTTTACGCTGCGTTCCGTGAAATCCACGGCAATGCTGATACAAGAGTAAGTTTGAACATTTGAAAGTTGTGTTTACCCTTAATCCCCATACAACCCCTAAAGGTTAAGGGTTTAGAGCCCTGACTCCCTATATAGGTCATAAGACCATAGAAGATCTCATGTTTTGCAGGGTCCTCAAACATGCGCTAGGCTAGGTATCCTCTGTACACCCATCGGCTGCGTTACCTTGCCTTGAAGGTCTTGCTACAAACCAAGTAGCAACAGAGGTGTGCCAGAGACAGCGGGTCGAGTTGGAAGGAAGCAAAGTTCCACAGTCAAGTTTGAAGAGTCAGGTTTCAAGAAGTAGGCTTCTTGTGAGAGAAGCTGTGTTCCCTTGAAGGATTCGACCGGAGAGACATCCATCGGAAAGGCCAGCCGATTTGTTGTTTGCTGTATTTTGATCCTGCAGGTTTACATGGTGATCAGATTGTCTTGCTCTGGCTGGATGCCCCACACCATGCCAGTCAGGAGTCATGCGTACTGCCTCGTCACAAAAGTCAGCGGTCAAGGGTTCAGCTTGCACATAGAAATCAAGGGCCCCATGCTTCTTTGAGATCCCATATAAAAGCATATCTCCAAGTCTTTGTTGTGCATACTTTGATCTCCAGCCCAAGACCTTAAGCCTCATCCCTAAACCCTCTTACGGCCTCCAGCAACTGGTGGCCCCAGCCTTGCTAGTTCTGGAATCTCAATAGGTGAAACGTGCCCAGCGTTTGCATTGTCATGTTGAACCACTTGTCCTAGTCATGAACTCCGGAAGCCTCAGGCCCAAGCCCCACAACCCACCCCCTCGACTGCAAATGCTGAACTCCTGACTTCATGTTTTAGCAGCCCGTGCAGTTCCATGTATCCAAATCCCCGAATCTCTGTTCAGTCCTTGCAGAAAGAGTACTTCATTGTGGGTCCTCCCACTTAAACTTGGATGGATAGTCCGAAAACCCCAAACTCGGACTCTAAGCCATGGGCCCTATAACCCAAAGCCCTACAAACCCTGATCGCCAAACAGAAAACGCCAAAGCATAAAGCCTTTCTTCAGGTGCACATCCCTGGGATGGGCATCGCTGATGGTTCCGGCACCCTCGCCCGGCTGCTCCTGTCCAGAGTCCAGGCTGCTATTCGCGGTCCAGGGCCCACCCCTATCCCCTTATGAACGACCTGTCTTTTCTATGGTTTTAAATCCCAAGGAACTGTTGAAGGCACTGAAATCATCTACAGCGCGTTCCGTACTTGAAGGATGCCCAAGTTCTCTGGGCAGATATATATTGTACCAGCTAGACCAAAATCCCTAAACCCTACGTACACTCCACATTGTCATGGGGGCAATGCACTTAAAAGGGTAGGATGAATTGGAGCATCCTTCTGCGATGGCTCCACGCTTTAGGGTGAGAGCGAAGGTGCGTTTTTACAGCAGAGTCCAGAAAGCTGGAGCATGGGGATTTGACGCTTTGAACTCGGGATCCCTGATCAGGGACTGGCGCCTTGGGTTAGGGGATTCGTGCCTAGGATTTAGAGATTATTTGTTTTTGCGTTTGGGGATGTGATGTTAGGATTGAAGGTTCAAGGTTTGGTCTCAGGGCTTTGTTGGGAATGGGGAATGGGCCTTAGGGACCATGATTGGGATTGTATAGAAGGATTACTTCCCCATTCCTATCAAGGTCTGGTGGTCCAGACCCATTTGAAAATCGCGCTCGGAGGGATCCCAAATCCAAGGGCCCGAACAGTTGCACCACACCTCTTTGAGCTGGCTTGAGGCCTTTCCCATTGATAACCAAAGGATGGGGCACGGTTTAGGGTTTAGGGTTTAGGCTTTAGGGTTTAGGGTTTAGGGGCGAAGCAAGGGAGTTCATCTTAGGAGTAGCTGGACGCGCCGCAGGAAGCTGAATCCGTAATTCTGAAGACACCTTTCCGCTTTGGAAGCATGTTGAGCCCAGACTTCCTTCTCTTTTCTCAACTTACTGGTGGGTAGCAGGGAACAAGAGAATGTATGCCCATATACTAGCCCCCAGTAAGTCAAGGCGTCGAGACGGTTTCTTTGTTGAGGTTTCCTCTGAGCCATAAGAGGCGCACAGGGAGCTTCTCACCACCATCCCTGTGTAACCTCAAGAGGGAAGCCTAAAAGCCCTTCATGACTTTGTGACCCCAACATTCCACGCATATTCAAGGGATTCCTATGTTGAGAAACTCCCCCAAGATTACCCGGCTGCAGTTATGCTCAGTCCGAGGAATCAATCTTTCCATCTATGGGCCGCTTCAAACAGAGGCGCTGGGTGCGGATCTTGCCTCGTTATGTATCAACCGATTCACCAGTACGTACATGACTGCATACATGAAGATAGGTGGGATGTATCTATGTATTTATGCCTCCGTTTGCTAGTATGTCCATGCATGCATGTATGCAAGCGCTGTCTGTCCTTGATGGTTGTCAGTGTGTGTGTGTGTATGCATGCATGTAATTTTACATCTGCGCGTGTATTTCCAAAAGCTAGTGGTCCCCCTTACACTTGGGCCCCCGTACTGGGCATTATCAAGTTGGGAGGTTCAAAACACCGTGCTCTCCCCCATTTATTGAAACGATCATGTAGGGCCTTCGTTTGCTACTCGTGAAATTATTTCTGCAACCGGCAACTGCAATATCTGGGGCTGTGTTAGGGCGGGGGCAGTATCCAAGCTACGGGTAGGCTCGCAATTCTCAGGGTTTCCTTTTTGGGTCATGTTTAGGGTTTAGGGTTTACATAGCCAACTATTAGTGGCTGTGATTTGTGGACGTGTCCCTTTGGAAACGGGGTGCATCTCACCAGCATATGATGCCCTGAAAGGCATCTCATGGGCCCACCCGGACCCTTAAGCCTTCAAGGTTTTAGGGTTTAGGGGTTGGGGGTCTAGGATTTAGGACTTAGGGTCTAGGTTTTCCGAACCCCATGAAGTTACCCCGCAAGAGTATGCGGAAGGCGTCTGAGTTTTGGTTATTCTACTCCTAATAACAATAACATATATATTAATAGGTAATGTAATATTATATATATATGTATTTATTTATGAGGTTCTGAGGCCGGTTTAGTTGCGGCACCCTCACTTGACAGTCTCCCTGCCAGTAGCCGATTCTCCTGGTAATTTAAAAATTAGCTATCGTCTGAGCTCCCTAAAGCGGTTATATAGGGGTTCATATCGGGGATTACTGTAGGGGTCGTTAAGGGGGATACCAGGAGTCTAGACTATGGCTCAAATCACGGGTGAGGCTTCCCAGCATTGCGGATTGCTTTTCAGGGATGCCCATAGTTGCCCATGATACGGATTGTTATACTTTTGAGAGAGGGCCTTAGCTTTTGGAGAAGTATGTGGCAGAAGGCCAGCCTATTGCCGTCCTCAAGCCTTGCAGTTGTATTACTAGTGGAGCTAGAATCAGATTAATATCCCCTTTTTTTTTTTTAAGTACCCACATATGAACCGAAAAAATAACCCCGCATATAGAGA
>CAJNIZ010000614.1:21257-35753 GCA_905231905.1 Symbiodinium pilosum | reverse complement strand
GGATGAAGGCGGCCCCAGTGAAAACTGATGGTGCACGTTTGGGTAATGAATTTATGAACGGGGGATTTCTTTCGGCTCATATGACTGTTATCTGGCCTTCGGTTAGCTAGGAATGAAGGAATGGATCCTTATAGTAGCCTCTACATAACCCATTTTCGTAGTTCCCATGTCCTTTTCCATTCCTACATGCACAGCTAACCAAAGGCTTGTTATAGGGTGGGGGCAGTATCAAACATGAATCCCGCAGCCCGAACTCTCAGCTTGCTTTCAAAATCAGACCTCGTGGAGATCTTCGAAAGCATCCGAGGTCTGTATACGTATGCCGCATACCTAGATAGATAAGCCGACAGATACATACACACACACACACATGTTTGTTAATTAAGCGGCTTGCATTTTGGGTCGCTTGAGAAGGTTTCTGCTTGCCAAAGTCCCGATGATTAAGTGGAATCTACATTGGAACCCCTTGTTGGGCACGTATTCCAGAGCCTCAACCGTCAAATCCCCAAACCTTCAAATGTCAAGTCTTGCCCGCGAGCCCTTGCTGCAGCTGCTAATTGCCAGGTCCGCCGTCAGCAGCAGGCACAGCAGCTACAACAACAGCAGCAGCAGCAGCTCCAGTACCAGCAGATGGGCATTTTGGCTCAGGAGGTTGAGATTCAAAGTCCGACCTTTGGAGTAGGTTTCAGATATAAGGAAGGTTTAGGGGCGGTGGGGCGTTTGCTTTGCCTGGCTGCTGGTGAGGTACGGCTTCGAAAAGGGATTGAAGCTTGGGCTGTGTGCCATGGGCCGGGGGTCGGAGGGTTCAGGGTTATATTATAGAGTTATATAGGGAAAACAGGGACAAAGGAAAAGAAATTGGAAATTACTATCTACTGCGTGGTATAGATTGGCCTCGTGTAGGGGGGCATCATAATTAGGGCCACAGGGATGGTCGGCATTCGGAATTGCACCCTTTGCCGCTCAGTCTGCACCACATATAACAGCATGATTGTTTTCTACTTAGTGACACGGTATATTTCACATTGGTCTCTGCATGACGAGGGAGAATGGCTTTTTGTCATGCGCTGCATGTGAGAAGAAAGTCATTGTGTTGTATGGCTCAGTGTACTCGCTTGGGTGCTTTGCCAAAGTCTGTCATTCTGCCAAGGGTGCGCAAACTGTGACTGACTTGTTCCCAGATTGGCTTCGTTTGGAAATACTGGTCTGCATACAGGCGAGGGCTCTGGCAGCAGCGATGGTACCATCTTATCCTTCCATGTGGCAACGCCTGCAGTTCTCCAACGCCGTTGGATGCCGTTCCTGGAATTCGGATATCCTTTCTCAGGGGCCTTGTATTGAGAAGCCCTTTTTGGGTATGCCCCCCTGCCTACTGAGGTCATCCTGTGCGGAGGACGCGGTACTTAGGGAAGTTGTGGTGATGGCGGCAGTCATCAAGGAAGCTGTAGGCAAGACTCAGTACACTTACTTAGTCCCGGGACTGAGCCCCCCAGCTTCCCCGTAATTGTCTAGACTCTAGACCATTGGTTTGAGGGTCGGAGCGAGTCAGGACTGCTCACGTAGCGAGCGACGGGCGGCAAAACTACTTTCGACTCATGGTGTCCGCAAAATCTGCTACAAGCCACCCCGACCTGAATGAGCTACGCTACCCGAAGTCCTTTCAAAACCTGGAGCCATGGCAAAAAGGAAAACCCGCAACCCAAACTTTCAAGACTCTATAGTTCCAACAGCCCTGACTTCCCTGAACCCCTTAACCCTGAGATATCTCCAAAAAGTGAGCTTCTCATAATCTCTAGGTTGCCCGCGGGTACCCACTGGCCGCTGTTTTGAGACGCCCTCTCGAACCTAAATGCCAAAACCCTGAAACCCTACCTGAACCACCTCGTACCCCAATAGCTAGCCTGAATGAGTACGTCCCAACCCGGGGTTCCCCCTTCCCTACCCCAAAATCGTATCCTCGTTGGTATGGCGACATTCCATCCAAGACTCCTAATCTCCTTGGGACTCAGCTTAGACCCTTAACCCTTTGGGATTCCCTATACTCTTATTATAGCTACCTAAGGGTTAAGATCTTAGACCCTTAACCCTTGGGGATTCCCCTAGAGTCCTATGATAGGTACCTGAGGGTTAACCCTTAGTCGGGGTCCTAAGTGCCATGTAGTAATTTCTCCTAGCACGCATGTGAACCCAGGCATGCTACTGCCTCAAGGTGGCGTCCAACCTATGGCCATGGCGGTGCCACTGCATCAGCACCTGGGCGTTCTTTGGTGGGTGTTTGTTTCATGGTTCCGGGCTTTGGGTTGGCCAGTTGAGGCTTAGACATGGTGGATCTCACTCAGTTTAAGGGTGCCTTCATATGGGCTCTCTGGAGATTATGGATCTGCACTCTGGGTTTGTACTCGGATGATGTGGGACGATGCTGGCCTAGAGGGAAATGTGAGTTAGGGTCCGCAGATTTTGGGGGCCAATGACTTGAGTAAGGAGCTGCCACGTCAAGAGCAAACGGCAAATTCTGTTCAGACGTCACTGCGAAAGAGTTTCAGAGCCGAGGGCTTGGGCAACACACCAGAATACGATGGCGTAAAGTTTGCAGCAGCTTATGATGTTCGGGTCTAGATTGCAGCCGCCTGTTTATGGAAACCGCAATGACAGCCTACATTTTACTGCAAGATCCGCTGGATTCTATCTGCTTGTGTAGGGCTAGGGGGACTGTCACTCTGAGAATGCTGTTTGTCGGGAATGAGAGGAACAGCAGCTTTATGGCCGTACCGTACTGTTGATACTACAAATCCTGCATGGCCATTGTTTATTGTACAGCGCCATAATTCCGAAGGTAGAAGGTAATAACTCAGGACCAGACAGCTGCCTGCATACAGCAACCAGCAGGAGTCACTCCAGAACAGGCCCTAGAACCCCCAGACTACTGTTGCCATACTCGCTATACCCACCTAACAATTTTACAGACTATCATGTATCCATTGCGTTCTATGGATGCTTGTTCATATAGTCCCCCTTCAGTAGATAGAATATGGCTTTGGGTATATTATTCCAAGATCCCCATATACCCTATATTCTATCTAGTTAAGGGGGGCTATACTTCCAACAAGACCCAAGACCTGTCAGGTCTGAGAATTGGTGTTCCGCGGAGGTCTATATAGCAATTGTTACATGACCGCCTTGCCCTAGAAGCCTGCATACTTCTCAATATGGCTTCCCTATTGTCGGTATATGGTGTTAGAATATACCCCCCTCCCCACAGCCCTATTTGCAATTAAGCTGATGGTTGTTCAGGGCCCTTAAACGATTCCTACACATGCTTGCCCAGAACACTCCCCCCAATCCCGGGATGGATTTCAAAATCAGATCATACACTCAGAAGAACGCCTGTATAATCCTCACATGCTTCTCTTGTGATCCTCGGGGATCTTCTGTTCAGACACACTTCGCGCTTCAGAAGTCCTGAGGATGGCGGCTCCTACGCAAATGCCCATCCATGGCCTACAGGGCCTCGGGCCGTGAGAAGTTTCGCAATGTTTCGAAACACCGCGGCAAATTCGTGAAATTGGAGTAGCCGAGAAGTGGCTACGTCTATACACCAAAACAGGGGCCCCGCCGCAACAAAACGCAAGGACACCCCAAGACGGGATCCCCCAAATTCGCTGAGAGTGGCTGAGACATGTTTTTTCTTTCAGAGTGTGAGGGGATAGTTACAAATAAATCAACGAGTCTCGAGCCTGAGCTTTTTAGTTTGGTTCCTTGGGAACAGGCAGAACCCTACTGCCCCGCAGCCAGAGTCGGTTTCTCAAAAAGGTCTGGGACGCTTGTCATTGTAGCGTCCTACGAATCACAGCTGCGCATCCCAGACCCTGCTACTGTAAGGGAAGCCTGTGCTGTGATCATTGCATAGGTGTCAAAGGAGCTTGATGCACCGCAATAGTCTGACACGGTCTCGAGAGGACCTGGCGAAATGACCATGTGATGCGATTGTTGCACTGCAGCGAGGCATTGCGAGACACAAAATCTATGCGTGGAGGGCAATTGCAGGGGATGCCTTCCTAACTTCGGAAGGCATCCCCGTCACATTCACGTTTAGGGGAGTGCGGGGGGGAGTATTATAGGGGTATTAAGGGGGATGCTAGGAGTTTGGACTATAGCTCATATGATACACTTTCTTGAACCTTGAGAAACTTCCGTTTGGGCATCAGGTGTTTGTTGTGGTTTGATGACCGCTTCTGACTCTAGTGGAAGCCCCTTTCATGCTCAGGGGTGCCATTTATATGGGTTAGAAGGGCCTCATACACAAGCCAGTATGTGGGCATACAGGTCTTGATCCTGCCTATGCCTGCCACCTTTCCCAAGTTTTGTCTCTGAAGCTCACAGGCCATTCAAATGGCCAAGAGTGCAGGCGATCAGAAGATTTGCGCTCAGAAGCTGCAGAGGGTCTTAGGGTTTAGGGTTTGTGGGATCATCTGAGTGGCTGTTGAGGAACTTAGATATACTTACCATAATATGGGTATATCATAGGCACTAGTTATGGTAATAACATCATTTAAGTTCCTTAACAGCAGCCTAGTCATTTGTGATGTAGCTGTGTCACTGCTTGCTTGAGGACGTTGTCGTAGGCGTCTTCTAGAACATAAACACGTCCTGCGACATTTTACAAGGGTAACTCATACCCCCAACCAGCAATGAAACCATGCACTCGAACCCAAAGTCACCATATACTCCCCAAACTGACATGATACCCTTTCAACGGGTCTCTTCAAAGGGTTCCAAAGGGCAGTAGTGCTTGTAGTTCCAGTTCAAAAGGTCAGTAGTATTTGTAGTTGCCATGCTTGGACTTCACTGCGAGTGTTGCGGAAAGCATAGCTCAGCCCATGCAGAGATGATCACAGCCAAAAGGAAGGGGAGTGTAGGGGATGATTCCTAAACTTCTGAGTCTCTAATAATGTAGACCCATGATTAATAAACCCCCTCTCTTTAAGGGCCTAAATATTAGGATCCCTATTATAATCCCTATTCAGGGGAGGGGGTTTATTAATCAGGGGTCTGGGTTACTTCTTACAGTATGGTCGTTGTGATGCGGTAGTTATCTAGCAAGTGCGCTCGTGTTGGGCTCCATAGCTGACCCAAGGCCATGCACTTAACGTGTCTAAGTTTTCTCTTCAAAAAGCACAGCCCATGTATCCTGTCACAAGTCCAGGAGCTTTTGAGTACTATTTGGTATTGCTATTATCACGATTATGATCATTAGTGTTATTATTACTATCACCATAATACATAGTTAGTATTACAATTATTATTCCTATTATTGTCATTATTAGTATAATTATTATTGCTACTATCATTACCATCATTGTTATTATTACCATTATCACTTTTTTTCTTAGGGTGTGCATGTCTGGGTTGAGCGGCGGTCCGGTCGATTGCTCTTGGTTTTTGAGGTTTCCTGGGATCCTGCTTAGGGTTTGGGGGTTTAGCTTTCTTGTGTTTGGAGAGTGCCTGGGATCTTGGGCGCTAATAGGTTCACAGGTGGCAACCACATTTCTCGTCCTGTTTCTGAAGTCCGAATTGCCCTGCAACCTCCAAGTGCCTTCTAAATAATTAGGATGCCCACATATGTGCGACCCTCCGTTCATTCATGATTGGCTTCTGGTGAAGGGCTACAGATTGAACCATAAACTGGCGATGAGGTTTTACTCTCAGCAGTTGGGGGCGGGAATGTGATAATGTACCCTTGTTGCGGTGCGCGCTGCTTGTCGCTGAGGGTTGGGGGGTGCCCCTGCACTAAATGCAAGGCTACTTTCCTGCGACCACACAGGGTGCCGCTACTGCTCGTTGAATAGTCGATAGTTTGTTACAGGCCGCGGCTCGTAAAACAATTGGGGAAACTCCTTCAGACGCTAAGGGACCTACAACATTTAGAAACTCCTACTCGTATGTGCTTCATGCGCATGCGCGGCTGATCATAGTTTCTCCTCACAACAGACCCGCGGCCTGAAAAGACCCGAAGCCTTTCAACTTCCTGGCGATTGAAGAAGAATGGGGGAGTAGATCCCGATTGAACACCCGTACACTGCGCCATGAAATTATCACTCCCCCTTAGCACTCCTGTGAGCTCTAGTCAAGAACATGCAGGGATTGCATGGGGCCTTTTAGCTGGTATGTTCTTTTGGAGAAGCACAGTCATTTCCTGCGATAGGGATCCCGTATGCACCCCGAATCACTCCAAAGTGTATACAGGGACCACGGTTGTTTTTCGGACACCTTCCCCACATCGGCCTCACATATTGATCTGTGAGTGTTCCCCGAACCTTAAATCCTATAAACCTAAACCCTTGCCTCACCCGAGGCTGACAGCCTTAGCCCTTTTGGTGATGAGCGAGACCTATCTCGAGCTGGGGTCTGAGAACAAAGACTCGCTGCCCAGGATAGACTATCAGGGTTTAGGGTTTAGGGTTTAGGCTTCGTCACATCCTGCTACTAGTTCAGGCCCCACTCCCCTAATAATTTCCCAAGATGGTACACGTATCTAGCAAAGGCCGGGAAGTTGTGTTTGATTAGTGGTCTTTTTCAAGGGGGCCTTTTGCGGCAGTTGTGTGAGGTTCAACGTCAGCTGGGGGAAGGCAACACGAAAAAGAGTGAGAATGGACGTGACCTTGCCATCAGTTGGTCGTGCTGCGCAGTGAACAGACTACCGCACAAACAGGGCAATTATGCAAGGTACCTACAACAATGGTCGCAATAAGACGGTGATTGTGGTTTCAAAGCGTGCAGCATTTTGATTGAAAACCAGGTTCAGTGTTGCGGGCAGGGCATTTGGCATAGTAATTTGGAATAATCCGTCCTGGGGTTATTCAGCATATGAAAGAGAGAAGATTGAAGTGTTATGGTATTTGCCATCCTTGGTGGAAAGGATTGATTGGGACCAGGCACTCAACCCTATAAGACCGCTTGTATAACCTTCCCTTAAGGAGTTTTAGACTATGGCTCATAGGTTTCTGTGCTTGATGCCAAACGTCCAAAGTGCAGGAAGGGAGCTGTGCGAGTTTAGTCTCTGAAGGATGGCTACTTGGAGGGTCAGGGGGACTCCACTAACTTGGTTAACAACCCCTGAACACCAAGTGACTCCGATTATCCCCACTGTTATCCTACTAAGTCCCTCTGACCCTTCAAGTACCTACCACTTAAATGCTCTAGATAACTAGCTTCGCCCTTTTCTTAGCCTCGTACACAACCAGGCCCTTTCACTCGTATAACCCCTACAATCCCTGTAGCTTCCAATTGTATTTTCCATTATCCCTATATCACCCCAATAAGATCCCTACTGCAATGAAGTAGTTTCCATTTTCTTTCCCATTATCCCTATACAGCCTCTACATATCCCTATATATCCGTGTCCTTAGGCGGCCGGCAGTGAACGACGCACAGGCTGCGGCCGACGGTGCTTTGAAGATGTTCGAGGATTACCCGCAGTTTAGGGTTTAGGGCTTAGGGCTTAGGGTGCTGACACCGCACCTCAATGTCAACCCAAATGTTGGTGCAGATGGCAACTTACAGTCCCCCTTAAGTAGATAGAATATGGCTTGGGGTAGATTATAAATGATTATAATAAGATTCCCATATACCCCATATTCTATCTACTTAGTCGTCTCCCCGAAAGGACCTCATTTCAGAATATTTTCTGAAACTGCGTCTCAGCTGGCCAGATTGTAGCATCTGGGAGCTTGTCAAAGGGCTTTTGTTTGTGAACCAGGACCCTAAACCCTAAACCGCGTGGTCCTATGTTGGGGTTTCTGGTCTGTTTTGACTCCCAGTACTACAGCTTAAAGGGAAAGAATGCAAGAGCTGCGCTGTCGACATGTACTTCTGCAAAAGGTTTGGATTCTCGATCAGGTTTGCTCACCAGAATTTGTGTTGTGAATGTCGTGAATGTCGTGTATGCAGATCTGGGCTGCATCTGCCCGTAAGCATTTAGCTTGGTAGGGAAGAATCCAAGTTGCAACCAGGCAAAAGCCTTCAGTTTCTTATTAGCATTAATTACGAAATACTATGTCGTAGGTGAGTATTTTGAACGCACCTGCCCGGCCCTGTCCTGCTGCACTGCTTGGTCAGACGGAAGTTGCTGGTTTGGTGGGGTAGATTTGGTTCATTTCCGTATAGGCCGGCCTGGACATCCGAGCGTGTCGCATTGTTCCCTTGGGTAGGAAAATGTACAAGCCTCGGGGAAGAGCGCGCTTTGCGGATGGCCTTCTTAATTTATGAAGAAGGCTGACCACCTCATTAGCTCCTGCTTGCAAGCCGGACAAATTCACAGCTGTTTAGCAGCCTTTGGGGTCCAACTTAAAACATGAACTAAGATTCACAATATTGGAGTACCACACATACTTTTTTGGTTCCTAGGTCATTTTTTATAACAACTTATACCTAAAAAGTCTATACTTTTTTCTGTGTGTACTCCAAACTAGGGAGGTCTGCCATCATACTGCCCATGAGGTTACACATGCCCATCAGACCCTTCCCTCCAGAAGGTGTAGCCTGTCCTTAGCATTTTCCAAAATAAGGGAACCCCAATACAGACCTGCTGTGACCCTTATTGTTGGCACCCCCAAGATGGTACCCCGAAGTTTGGGAAACTCCCCCTTGTTGTGAGGTAAGCCTCCAAAGGTGATAGATCTGCCTGAGGTAGTTGAAAGGGAGCATTACCGTCCCCCTCCAATACTCACATGGGAACGCATACAAAAGCTCTTGTTAAGGGCAGTCGTCTTTGTTGGCCTCCTGCTCACGCTCCATATTGATTTGGGAAAGGTATATGCTATTGAAAGTGGCGAGATATGATTACCACTTCTCTCCCAGAAAGAAGTTTTGTCGGTTATGCACCTGCGCAAGGACGAACGATATCATGTATACCTGCCTTCTCTCGCAGGGAAATCAGTCATGGATATGCCCTCTTTAACCCTAAGCCCTACACCCTCCCCAGCTTAACATGGAACCCTAGATTACTTTCTTACACGTATGGTAGTCTTTGTGGCCCTTTGGGTTTCGTGTTGGTTTGAGAGAGTACGCCGGCATCCGAGCTTGGTTCTCAAACTACAGGACTGTGACCGACCAGTTCACCAGTTTTGCAACCATGCGACAAAGAGTCTATCGATAGTAGAAAAATTGTGTTTATGTGTTGACCCGGAACCTCAACTTGTGCAAGATCTGTGTAGCGATCACAAGCATGCGCTGAGTCGAGGGGAAGAAGACCCTGCAAAACACAAACCCCAACACCTCCTCACAAAAGTGACACTCCCAAGGAAGAGTGCTCATCAAATTCGTGGTAGAGGATGTGATGCACCTAGAACCCATTATAGTAGTTTCCATTTGATTTTCCATTATCCCAATATAACTGCATCTGAGGCATTCGCAGCCCACGCTAACTTGCCCCTTTTAGGCCTTGACTCCCAGCTCTGAAGCCGGTGCTTTGAGCCCTGCCCACATCCCAAACTTAAGCCCTAAGCCCTACAGCCCAAACCTCTTAACCCTACGCCCCCCCAGCCCTGAGCCCGAAACCCTGAACCCTAAACCCCCAGCCCTAAGCCCCAGATCCCAAAGCCTAAACCCTACCGCTCCATGGACTTGCCGCGGAGCATCGCGCGGCCATGGCCGATGCACCTTGGGTGGTGGCCATCCCAAGCTACGACCGCCTCGGCCCCTCCGCGGGCTAAGGAGCTTAGGGTTTAGGGCTTACTTGGAGGGTCAGGGGGACTTAGCAAGTGGGTTGATAATGGGGATAACTAGAGTTACTGTATGGGTCATAGGGGTTATTAACCTACTTACTAAGTCCCCCTGACCCTCCAACTAGGGGGTAACACCCAAGTTACAACCAGGATATAACTTATATCACCCTATAGCTACCATAGATATAGATGACACTAGTGTTTCATAATATCCCTGCCTAGGTTTAGGGTGTGGGGTGTTTATAGGGCTTCTAGGATGTTGCGGCTAGGGGTTTGGGGGTGGTTTAGGGTGTATGGGGTTTAGGGTTGGGAGCTTTGGGTTTGGGCGGGCTTGGTATGTAGGCTAGACCTTAGAGCCCAAAGTAGGTCCCAGCTGCTAGCTGCTAGTTGTAGACTCAGAGCCGAGGGGTTGGGAGTTCATGGCTTCAAGAAGTTCAAGAAGGACACCTACATGTTAATCTTGACTTCTCCTGACATGCGTGGAAGCAGAATGGGGTGCCGTTCTCCACCAAAGTCTGGATTAAGTTCATGCAAGCTTCATTTTTTCCAAACTTTCAGTTTCTCTCCGTCTACGTTACTTAGGGAATGACGTTTGAAGCTGAGGCATCATCGAGACACATACGCTCGCCATCTTGCGCGATGCCTGCATTCCGCCGGAGCGTATCTTCGTCTTCGCCGATCCGCGACAACTTGACGCGTAACTCAGCCCATGGACCAGGGTTAATGGGCTGTAGGGTTCATAGGGGTAAACCTTGTGGATACTCCTTCAGGCCGTAAACGAGCTCAGATGCACAAACGGGATAAGGATGTTGGGCTTAGGCGCTAAGACTTTTGCAGAATAAGGTAGTTTCCTTGATCCACCCACTTCTGGAATGCAGGATCATGTCCAGTTTCAGCTGGAGACTTCAGCTTTACTTGCCAGCTCCCCCTCGGACAAAACTTGCCTGCTTCCAGTGTATCTCATCATTCTTCTAGAGGCGAAGGCTTCCATCCTAAAGCCCATGGTTGCCGGGTAGAGCGGTTCACAAGCTCCTCAATCACAGCGACATCAGCAAGATGTTGGATATGCGCAACGATCCTGCGGCTGCTGCCGCTGCTACTGCTGTAACCGCATAGCTCCCACACAAAACAGTTATGACAGTTATGGCTCAGAGCATGAAAACAGGGATGTCATCAAAGAGTAGATATGCTGAAGAAGGTACCGAATCGCGGTGGAGAAATTTGGTGTCAACGTGGTCTCGGGTGCTGAGGGCATCTGTGGACAGAGGCTGCGTGCTGTGGAAAACCACGTTATTGAGAGGCTGTTGGATCAGAGCCCGTTTGTGCTTAACGGGCTTGAGGTACCCCATGCACCTAAGATAAAGTGATCATTATACAGTTATATGTGACCTTACAGTGCTTTGCATGTAAGGTTGGGGATGCTGCGATCGAGTTTCTGGAATGTTTGGAAGTGGGGCTTTCCGTGTCATGTTGTTAGGACGGGCTTCGTGTTGCGGATTCACGTTGGTATGATTCTGGAAATAAATGTATTCACTAATGTTTCCAAACAACAGAGAATCAAATTGAAAATGGGATGGAAACTGGGGGTTACAGTGACATTTAGTCTTGGACCTGGTTACACGTAATTGAGTCTCGTGCAAAAAGAGCATTTTGCCCCCAAGGTGTTGGTTGGCCTTCCCTTGATCCAAAGACGGTTCTGACAGGCTGTAAGAATTTGTCCAGAGTGTGCAGGCACATGGAGACGAGCGAACCCCAAGAAAATTTAGAGGGCTCACTCAGTTAGACCTCCCATCTCTGTGCACTCTGTGAGGAATAAGATCATGAGCCACTTCCCAGCTGGTGCACGCATTGTCGAAACCCGGCAGAAAGTCCGCTGCATGTTCTCTTTACTGCCCATAAAGGAACTACTGTGGATTCTGCTGCAACCGCTGCAGCGGCGGCAGCGGCCAGTATAACGACAAACTGCACCATCGTAAGAATTGCAGCAAGGCAACCGATAACGACGACTGCAGCGGTATCGAGCAGCAGCAGCAGCAGCAGCAGCAGCAGCAGCAGCAGCAGCGACGGCGTCAGCAGCAGGAGCCGCCGCTGTGGCAGCACTGCCACTGCCACCACTGCCGTGCTACATCCGCCTTCGCCGCAACCTGCCATCGCCACCGCCCGCCCGCCACCAGCATTGTCTCTGCTAGTTGTGTTCGGGGGCCTGACGTTATGCAGGAATCACAATTGCAAGCAACTGAAGATTCTCCAAGACGATGTGAGCTCACATATTACGATCCTTCATAACTTTAAGAAGTCCTGCCTGGTGGGCACTTTGTGCAGCTATGCGAAAACTGCTGGCACCCTCACGGCCTTTCCTCCACACACAAAGCATTTACAGCCTCCAGCAGCCAAAGTTGTTCTTGGCATGCTAACTTGAGGGTTACATTGGGGTTATGTTGGGATAGTGGAAGATAAAATGGAAGCTATAGGGATTATATAGGTTTTGCATTGGGGTTATTACATATATCGGGGTTTCCCAAAATTAGGGTACCTTTTCGCAGGGCCTCATAATAAGGAATTGTATTGTAGTATATTGGAGTGTTTCTTGGGGTCCCCCCGTGTATGGCAACTACCACATGTAGGACAGGAGCATGGGAAATCAGTGGTGTTTTCTAAGAGCAAGTTCCTCAACTCTCTGTGTTAACACTAAAGTCACTAAACCTTTTTTTAAATCTTTTACACTCCCCCCACGTATCCGCTCCCATCCCTGAAATTCCACTTATTTATAAGGTCATCTTGTATTTCTGTGGGGAACGCTTAGCGGTACTTTCAAAATGCATCCAGAGCCGAGGAAATGGATGATGACATCAGGTGCTTCATCACAACTTCAGGACTGGCGGGGCGGTCTTAATTTGTTTTAAAACAAATTGTTTTAAAACAAATTAAAACCTAACCAATAGGCCTAGCACAGCAATTTCACTGATAAGGCTTCAAGGTTTTCTCAATGCTTCTGTAAGAGGGCACTTGGGGATTTCTCGGGCTATAGGGACATCTAGGGTTGGTTGAAGGGCTTATCGACTTGCAAAGTGGCACGCGTGATTTTGGCAGGTAAGGACCTGCATGAACACCGATAACCACATGCCCGACCTTGCAATCGTAGCTTAGGTTAAAGCATCCTCTACATTCCTCTAGCACGCTTTCCATGCCAGTCCATACCCCAGCCTAACCTGCAGGATCCGTGCGAAGTGATGCAGCCGCGGGCCAAATCACTATCCCCAATGAAAGCCTCATCGCCATCATCGACCATATGTCCCTTGCATCCTGCTGAGCTAGATTTGTCCACTCCTAGGTAGCACACAGTAGAATTCCACGTGAGTTGAGGGCCTGAGCGTTGCGCAGACGGAAATCAGATTCAATTGAGCCGTGCCCGAGTCTAGTTACATGTCCAGATAGGGCTTCCATAAATTAGGGATCCTCCTTCGAGGTCAGCATTGGGTATTTGGGGACTCCCATTTTCGGGAATTCCCAGCTGCAATTTCAAGATCGCTGTAGCAGAGACAAATGATACGTCCTCACCGGAAAAACAACCCAATTAAGATCATGGAAACATATCCCGATCTTTGTGTTTCGTACTTGTCAATCAATACATGTCCTTTCGCTGAGTGTTGCCAGTTTTTCTGTTTTGTGGTGGTCGGTGGAGTGTCGCCAACCTCTCCTTCGGGGGAGAGTGAAAGCAAGCTGCTATATGCAGAGTTTCTGGGCAATTTATGTTAAGTGGAGCCCACGGGCAAACCTGAAAAGATGTTGAACTGATCGTTTTTTGTCGTTGCCGACGTGTTCGATCATTTGGTTTTCGTGCACGGCTGACAGCAACTCAGGTTTGATATAGCTCAACGCTGCGCGGCTGCAATAAGGATGCAGAGACAGCTGTTGTTTTAAAGAGCTTCTCCGACCGGACATGCCCCAGCTCGGCACACTCAAATCCATCCCTCATCCTGAACCCAAGTTTGAGACCTCCGCCCTCGACGCAGAAGTGTTGAGATCAGTACCACCAACTCCTCGCCTAAGGTTTACTGGTGCTTAATAGGGAATAAGGGAGTATAGGGATAATGGAAAGGAAAATGCAGAGAGTATTCTGTTATTGTTGGGTATATACTGGGTTATCGTAGGGAAGTAGGGAATGTAATCCCTGCATAGTTCCTAGCACCTGAAACATGAACGGTTTTGCATGGTTTTGCCATCACCTCCTCTGATGGTAAACCCCCCAACCACCCTAGCAGTTCATGTGACCTCAAGAATAAATACCGAAATATGTATATACATATATGTATACATTCGCATACACATATACAAATGCATGCGCACACGTATACTGGCACTGCAAGTAGGCGGTTTGTTATCTTGGGCAGGTTGGGTGGGTTTATTGCTAGGGGAGGAGATTAGGTCCTTCAAGGCGATTGGGGATATGCAGTTGGAGTTGAAGACTTTCATGTTAAGGCTTCCCCGGCCCAAACCCTTCCACCCTTAGCCTGACTGGGGGTCTAGTAGGGAATAAGGGAATATAGGGGTACAACATAAGGTCTGTTTAGGAGTGGAAAAGACAACGGAAATTTCTATTTAGGGTTGAGGGTCTAGGGTTAGTAGGGAATCGGGGAATATACTACATAGGGATTAGATTCCTTTATTGCCTACTCACCGAGTGTACGTCCACCCTGAGCCCTGGGGCGTTTCCATTTTCATTCCGATCATGCCCAAAAGTTCCCGCAATTTCAGATAGCGCCGATAGCGGGGT
>CAJNIZ010000614.1:341-21157 GCA_905231905.1 Symbiodinium pilosum | reverse complement strand
CCACCCCTTCCCTATCGGCCCGGTCTCCGCAATTTGCATTCTTACTGATCTCTGTGTTTCCGCAGGATATTCTCCACAGCGCATCCTGCGAACGCCTACTGGCAACCTCTGCATCAATCCTGGATGAAAAAACGTCTGTAGGCCTTGCTAGAATTCATACGAACAGAGTCCAAGCTGTGGAACCTATGAAGAACAAGCTAAGATATGCTTATCGGAGTACAGCAGAACCCATGGCCCAGTCAACGCTTTATGAGAGGAAGACAAACATGAAGAATGATGCTTGTCAGATTTGTTTGTGTGACCACTGCTGTTATGAGCAGCCAGCTACTTGTTGACCAGGTAGCTTTGAGAAATAGACCCAACAACTTCAACATAAGAGAACTGTTGCCAGCACTCTTGTTCACGATGCAACCTGAGACGTAGACTGGTCACTATTAGGGAACCGGGATTCGCACGCTTGAAGCCTTGTATGCGGCACCTGGTCCTGTGCTGTCAGCAGAAGCCTCCCATTTCATTCTCCTGTGTTCTGTCCTGGTGTTGTGTCATCGCACGAGAACCTTGCATCTGTTGTGTTTTCTATCTCCGAGTTTGCGACGTCCGTGAAATCGAACAGCCCCGCTGAGGGGCGGAAAAAGCTGGGCCCCGAAATCCTAATCTGCGCAGTATCGACAGGTCATGGATGCCACCTGTGGGGCATCTACCCTGTGGGCAACCCGTGGATGCTTTCCAGGACGTATGCCATCGGTTTGACGAAGGCCTCAGAGCCTTCGGCTGGCCTTTGGCTAGCTGGGAATCAAGGAATGGAAAAGAAAATGGGAACTACCATAATGGGTTGTGTGGGGCCCTAAACCCTAAACCATACGGATCCATTCATTCCTAGCTAACGAAAGGCCAGTAGGGTCTGAAGGTTGGACCATGAGAGGTTGGCGAACAGCTCC
Source organism: Symbiodinium pilosum (assembly GCA_905231905.1). Lineage (NCBI taxonomy): Eukaryota > Dinophyceae > Suessiales > Symbiodiniaceae > Symbiodinium > Symbiodinium pilosum. The sequence goes on along the minus strand of CAJNIZ010000614.1, from coordinate 20,219 downwards.
AGCCGCCAATGTCGCACATATTTGAGCATGGGGGGGCTCAAAGCGCCTACATGGGAACCCTTGACGTCCCACATATATATGGCAGTTTCTCATCATGATGGTCCTCGTTTGGTGTACCCTAAAATAGGGCGGGGTATTACAACAGGGACCCAAAAAGGGACTATGATTTAACACCCCCCTATCCCCTAAAGATGCATGGAGCTTTGACGGTTTTGACATGAAAGGTCCTCCAGGGTTTCCTGTGATGGGCCAGGGTCCCCAGTTCATTACAGTTGCTTGGCTAAGGCTTTTGGTTTACGTTTTTAGGGAAGGGCAGGGGACTAAGTTTGGACTGCAGGTAGCACGAAATCGAGTTTGTCCTTGTGGCCACTGGATAATGTGAACCACCTTTGCTTGTTTGTCGGGCTTCAGGTTCTGAGTCGGCCTCTACCTGACTCCTCCTTGGGAGCTACAGGGGCATTCATAAGGGGTGAAAGGGACCGATAACATATACTATACTCACTACAGCTTTGAGTCCAGAGCTGACATGGTCAAACCTGTCCCAGGCAGCGACGTCAGTAAGTAGGTTAATTTAAAGGACCGGAGAACCCCACATGTGTAGTTTAACCTGAATCTGAAAGAACTAATATTAGGATGCCGTCTCCGGCCAAAATAAAGAAGAACAAGAAGACGAGACGAAAACCAGCGAAATGATTCGCTGAAAAATCTCATAGGGTGCACCTTTTGGGACTTGATATTTGGGGACTTGATTCGCTGAAAAAGGTTAGGGGGACAGCCCTTGCGATTTGAGATCTTGAGACTTGATCCTCTGAAAAAACTTAGCGAACACACCCCTTGCGAGTTGAGATTAGGAACAATGATTCTCTAGAAAATCTTAGGGGGACTCTGCTTGCGATTTGACCTGTTTTGGGTTTTGGCTGTCATCAAGGAGGTCTTTCAAAACAATCAGATAGGGCGAAATTGGAAAATCGTTATGCAAATTTACTTGACGATTTATAGGGCTTATGACACCCTATAGATATACCTTTATGATTACCCCTGATTAGCCTTTACCGAATTTTGAGGATACTCCGCACGGGAGCGCAATTTTTGATGAAAAGACGACGAAATTTTAAGGATGTTCCGCACAGGAACGCAATTTCATTCAAAAAGTCAAGATGCTTCGCACGGGAGCGCGATTTTTTGATGAAGACACGAAATTTTGGGGATGATCCGCATGGGAGTGCAATTTGCATCAAAAATTTCAGGATGCTCCGCACAGGAGCGCGATTTTGAGCGAAACATCGGCATAATTCTGAGGATGCTCCGCACGGGAGCGCAATTTTCTTCAGAATTTTCAAGATGCCCCGCGCGGGAGCGCGATTTTGAACGAAGAAATCGACGGAAGTTTGAGGATGCTCCGCACGGGGGCGCAATTTTTAACTCGGGGATGAATCTCCTGGTGAATTCCAGAAGCTCAGAAAACGGCGATTTCTGTTTCATCAGAATTTTCAGGATGCTCCGCGGGGGAGCGCAATTTTCAATATTTGGACCAACAAGACGAGCTTGAGCAGAGCACTTTGGTATAGAATTGGTATAGGATCCATCCAGTCAGCACTCAGACTTGGAACGACGAAATCGACGAATCCTATACCAAAGCTATATACCGGAGACCTCCGCTGATACCACCCTTGGGAACCAAGAAAACCGCCTTGAACGAAGTACACCGGGACCCGTTTGGTATAGAATTGGTACATATGAAACCATCGACATCATCGTTTATAAATGATCCAAATTTTCCGAATGCTCCGCACGGGCGCATCACTTCGATCGAATTTGATGATGATAAATCGACGAAATTTCGAGGATGCTCCGCACGGGAGTTTTGAAGATATCAAGACCATCACGACGCAAGAAACGCGACTGTCTCGAACAGGAGCGCTTTTTTGGAGTAATTTATGAGCAAGCAAACCCCGGAATTTTGAGGATGTCCCGCACGGGAGCGCAATTTTCTCCAACAGGGGGGCGACCAGTTCAGTACGGGACCCCTCTACCAAGACTACTTTAAAGGCAAAGTCGCGGATTTCTTGGATCGACAATCAACACCGAAATCCGAGTTTTTGAGCATGCTCCCAGCGAGAGCGCTTTTTTTGCAGAAGCAGGGGGCGCGTCCAAAATGTTTGCGCGACGGAACAGCACGCGTGCACGGCGGGCGACGCTACATCTAAAAACTAGAACCCCGCAGAAATGCGGGGAATAGCTCTTCAAACCAGATAGCAACCCTAGCTGCCCTAGCTATCCCCATTGATAATCCACTTTACTCACTTACTAAGTCTTACTAAGTCCCCCTGACCCTCCCAGTAGGTGGCAAGTTGTCCTGTCTCAATCTGTCGTGTCCAGCCTGGCTGCCTGGGCATGACTGCGCAACAAAATGGCGGCAGTACTCTTAGTACCTGAGCAACCTATAGTCCCCCTTAAGTAGATAGAATATGGCTTTGGGTATATCATAATTATCATAAGGTCCCCATGTTACTATACCCCATGTTCTATCTGCTTGAGAGTGCACACGCCCAGATGGAAAACAGGGGGGATTATAAGCGACCATATTGTTGCATATTTCTGCATTCCTTGAAGAAGCGTTGACTAAGCAAACAGCCGTGTGTTCTAGACCACAGCTTCGCAGGCCTGAACGCAACACAATCGGACCCCAATCGAACATCCCAATGACACAGGCCACTACGCAGCTGACCGGCTACTACAACCCTGGCACCGAGCTGCGGTTGACTGTGCCTGTTATGGAGGACCCTCGGCTGCACGGCTTGCACTGTGGCTGAGGTTCCCAGGACACCTCCCAAGTTGTCCAAAGGGAAGTAGAATATCATTGTACAAGTAGAGCGCATGGTTATACAAGCGCAGCAGGGCATTGTCTAAACAAAGTGCAGCGGCGCACCGGCGTGTAGGCAGCCAAGGTTGCCATTCTGCTCAAAGAGGAATCATGATCGGTTCGCAGTGCCTGGCTAGAGTAAGTGATTCCGCGGGCCAGGGTCGTGCCACGCGTAGTTTAGCATTCCTGGAAGGCAGCAAGACGCATTGCTACCATCTTTGTAGGTTTAGGGTTTAGGGTTTAGGGTCGCGACATCATGGAGACGACGAAGCACGGAGTGACTCTCGACCAACCCCGCAGATGTTTCACCCAGCAAAAGAGGCAATAAAGACATGCCTCCGGAACATGAGCTCCAATCCAAGGTTGTTTATGTAGACGGTTGACCCAACGTGGCGTTATTTGAGGTAAGTGAAATATCCTATTTTGGCCAGAAGAGATCAAAGACATGGAACCCCGTATACGCTCCCACGCTCAAAGTACGTCACAGTGGGTGCCCTCGGGTTCCATGTTGTGGAACCTAGCCTCATTGTGTTGGCCAGTTGTCGGACCTCTTTAAGGTCCAGACACTCAGTGATCAGATGATTGGTAGACGCAGGCAACTGTTCGAGGAATCCTGTGGCACGGTTGCTCTTACTTCTGAGGACTACCAGCGCATTCTCTGGTTCCTCAAGCACGGCAAGGAGTGCATGCGCAGTGATTACATCGCGGTGAAGACGGTGCCCTGGCATGAGGAGGATGACCCTCCTCCAGGCTAACATGGAACACCATGTGGCGTACATAAAGATAGCAGTGTGTGTAGGTCTCCCTTCTGACGTTCCAGGTTACTTTGGAGGGCAGAAAATTCATCAAGACGACGTAACGAAACTGGGGGGTATAATCTTCCAGATCCTTCACTCATTACTTATACTTAGGCAAGCCTGCGCTGCAAGGGATATGGCGGGTCAGGCAACCCTAGACCTAAACCCTCGTGCGCTTGAGGTCCCAGGGGCGCTTTGGGGTTGCTTAGTCTGGTGAGCAAGGACTGATGGAATGATTCCGTATAGCTCCCCGATGATCATAGTTTCCATTCTCTTTTCCATTCCTTCATTCCATGCTAAGCAGAGGCGGGAGGGTTGAGGGTTTGCAGAGCAGCAGGGCGGCCAAGCACTCAGGAACTCTCCTGTTTGTACGAGTCTCAAAAGCATATTCCTCTTCGGTCATACTTTGTTTGGGTTTAGGCATCTAGTGAAAAGGCCTAAGCCCCCAAATATTGCGCCCTAAACCAGACACGTTAAACAAGCTTCTGGAAGGTCGAAGCTTACCCCCTAGAAAGCCCCGAGGACAGGGACGGGGGCTTCAGTCGTCATGTTGGCCCCAGATCTCGCACCCAAAGCCCAATTTTCCAACCACTTCGCCATCCCATGCTCAGAACTGAGTGCTGATGTTGGAATGCTGAGCCACTAGCACCCCCGACCTCCACAAACAGCTAAATCTGATGAAAAAGCAAGAAGCTGAAGCTCCAACCTCCAGACAGCAAGGCCAACAAGGGCAAAGGGGGCTGTTCTTCAGCCTTCACTGAGCCCAAGGCCGCTACAGCTGTAGAAATGGTGCCCTAAGCTCAGAGTTTCGTGGGGTGCGGTGCACTCACCGGGTATCGATTAGGCGCTGCATTTGTGATGTAATGGATGTTCCAGCCTCAAGCTGGTTACATCTGCCAGATTCTGCCAACCCTAAACCCTAAACCTAAACCCTATAGCTAGACATGAAAAGAGTCGACAGGGCTGTGAAAAACCCAGGCACACTACGGCCGGTGTGTAAGTTCCTGAAGTCTTCCCATCCTGTAGGGCTTTCATTATTGTTCCTTCACGTGTGTAGACAATTCTGTAGGGTTTAGGGTTTTTTTCTAGGGTTTAGGGCTTGGGGTAAATGATGTGTATATGAAGACGCATGGGACGGAAGGTTTCGTGGCTTTGACGTCTTCCAGGAGTTAGTCCTCCAGAGTGTGCCTTATGTTGCTTTATAATGACCACCGCCTAACGCATTGCAAATCCACCCTAGAGAGAGAAATAGTCATCTCGCTGCCTCTTACCTTTCCATACTAATGGGCTCCCCTGAACCACTGAAACATGAATCCAATATTGTTTAAGACAACAACACTGTTTCGAAACAGAGCTTGTGTTTCATCGTGCTCGGCCCTTAGACCTTGAAACTTAAACCACTAAACCATTAGACAGAAAAATCAATAAGCCAATAGGTTTCCCCCCTATGGAAAGCTTTTCAACTTTCAACTATCAAACCACTAAGCCAACGGATTCCATCCATGTGGACACCCATGAAACCATTCAACCAATCCTCCTCCTACACGGGCCCAAAACCTGTGTTTTAAGGGCTCACTGGGTCGGAGGCTCTGCTCCGAAACAGTACTGTTTTTTTTTTGGAGCAGGTGCGGATCTATGGTGCAAGGTAGTGTAATACCCAATTTATGTGCAGGCAATATCTCGCAGCCCGTTCTAAGACACGTTTTTCGATTTTAGCAGCGGAAGAATTTCGTCATATGCCGGCCGCGTTCAGGTGGAGGAGCCTCCTGACAAGAAGAAGGTCAAGAAGAGACAGGTTTATCGACATCCCCGCGAGTACTTAGAGTCGCAAGCGGCCTCGACGTGTCTCGAACAAAGACTGATGGCCAGAGTTAGGATAATACAGAGCGGCTAACGATTCGGCTATAATGTATTTACGCATATAGCTTCTATAGTGCAAATTTATTTAGCTTGATGTACCCCTTAGGTAAAATTAAAATGTGCAGCCATTTCTAGCTCAGGTCTTTGTTGCAGGTTGTAGTCGTGGAGGTATGAATATATGGCACAGTCTTACATAAACTTTGAGGCTTCAGGATTGGGGTTTCGGGTTTTGAAAGCTCAGAAGTCTCACTTGTTTTTGTTTTTTGGGTCCTTTGTGTTCCAAGCTTCGGGGTTGCAACTTGAGTGGGTTCATGGTTGGTTCTCAGATGGCAGAGACGTAGGTAGGGTTTAGGGTTTAAGGTTTAGGGCATAAGTAGGTTTAGAGGACTTAATGCACGAACCAAGCTGCACAGAAGGTGGTGTGTCTCATCGGAAGTTGGTAAAAATCTTTCCAAATCAAAAGGACAGCAAACATATATGATCTCAACACCCTATGTAGGCCCTAAAGCGTGTGAAAGAGTTGGGGCAGAACACCCGCATTGATGCGGAGCACCGCCGGAGCTTAGCCAGCCTTGAGAGATTTCGCTTCCAAAACCTTGAGGATTTAGGGTTTTTCCTCAGAGGGTGCCCCCCCCCCCCTTACACCCTAAACCCTAAATAGGAGCCCTGAAGAGTTGTGTGCTTTGCGTCCTCGGAAGCTGCAAGGAGGGCTCCCTAACCAACTTCTGGAAGCACCACATGGTCAAACCTCCCAAATGGGTTATCCCCCCATAATGGAGAATCGAATGGAAAAGAAAATGGGAAATTGAATGGAAACTGGGGGAATTTGGGGAGTTAAGGAATTTAATTCAAGTTCCTAAAACCACTAATTATCACCCGCCCCTCCGTTTGAGACACTTTCGGTCGGTGGAGGCCAGCCCATATACCCTAAAAGTTTGGGACCAGGCAAACCTACACCGAAGGATTCTCAAACAATTTCCGGCAGTGGAGTCTTACAACCTCATTGGGGCTATGCAGTTCTAGGATTTCGCAGTCTATCATCACCATTCCGGTATGATCCTCAAGGGGACGCGCGTAGTCATGTATCATCCCTACATATTCCTTGGGTCACCCTGTACTGAGAAGCCCCCACTAGAGCATTTCGATGAGGCGGAAGTTTTCAATGTCAACTTGATATCAAAACCTACACTCTGAGCAGGAAGCGCGCCAATCTGATCCCTACAAAGCCTTCAACCAACTCAGAGCACAACACCTGTAGATGAAGTGTAATCACCTGGATAATACGCACGTACACAGAGAGACATGCATGGATCTGTCAAGCTTTTTTCTTCTTGAACTTTGTACCCTGAACCCCTAAAGCCTGAACTTTTCCCTCAGACTCCGACTCAGGCTGAAAGAGATGTTCCCTGATCGTGTGTCATCTTCAACACATCCCAAAGCCTACGAGAAGTATGTGGAGGGTTGGGGCATCGTCATGCACCTTGGAAGCAGCAGAACTTCGTTGTGGGGACCAGGCTTGGGGCAAAATCGCCGACCCACAATCTTTCAGAAGGATACACCCACTGTCCATTTGGAATCGTAGCACATTCTGCCGCATGTAGAGGCTCTGCAGGTCCGAGTGCGATGTTTCTCTGGCTTATGGTTTCGAGGCTATAACAACGTATATAGATTCAGAGTCCTCTTTTTTCCGCGATTGTTCGTTGTTTGGGTTGGTGCCTGGGGGGATGTGTTGAAGGGTCTCCCTCCGGTTTTACTTCGTGCCACTTGCTTAAATTACCTTATTAGACGGATGGACGCATCACTGGCTACAGCTTTGGAGTCTTCAAAAAGTTTTCCCTAGCTTCGGCTCTAGAACTTCCTAGGTCATGAGAACGTTCCGGGGCCACACTCAAGTAACAGCTGCACAGGCATTAGAGCTCGGAGGAGGCTTCTATTGTCATATGAAGGTTTCCCAGAATTAGGGGTACCATTTTGGGGTCCCTATAATAAGGACTATAGTATTTTAGGGTCTATATTGGGGTCCCCTTATTTCTAGCTCCCCCACAGATGAGGTGTTTGATCAATCCTGGCCATGCCAGGCCATTTGGAACCGTCGTAGTTTAAGACTCTGAGACGTCAACTTGTGCCACCCTAGGTTACCTAAACAGTCTCAGACCAGCAACGCTAGTAGCAGCTTGCATTGCATTGCAAGGATGACGTTAGCAATAAAAATAAGACAGAAGCAAACCCAAACGCCAATGGGGTAGGGTACAACCCCTCAGCCATTTTTGAAAAGCACTCTAGATGCACAAATCAGGTACCACCCGCCTGGCTGGTCACTGAAGTTCAAGAAGCACCTCCGTTACTGGAGCTGATTTCTCACAGTTTTCACCGTTTTTGGATACAGAGACGCCTTCTATGGGGTTGTGTCCACACAATTTGAGATCTACAGAGTATACCCAGAGGTACTATACTCCTGAGACACAGGGACACCATTTTTGGAAGCCCATGTTTGGGAGACTACCCTTAGGCAAGAAGAAATGCGTACCACACCACTCAGGATACATCAGTGCAGATGACGTCGAAGGTGCTTATGCGGAGTCGTTGCTGGGCTTCATAAGTTTGTCAACACTTGTGGACTTCAAGAAGCTGGAAGAGACCTTCGGTAAGTGTCGGAACCAGAATTCTCAAGAGTTGTTTGGACCTTGGAGATCGGTAATTGCGGGCTTTGGGTCAGTAGATTTGTGAAGTGTTTTGCACCGGGATAGAGCTGAATAGATGAATAGATTGTATTTGAGCCCACAAACGAAAGCATGTGCAGAATTTTGCGGTTCAAGTTTTCTCTAAACCCCAAACCCTTAACCCCTAAAGGGAAAACGGTCAACAGCTTCAACATATCAGAAATCTCTGCAGGTAACCTCTGGCTTAAGGTTCCTGTACAGAGTGTTTCCAAGAATTTAGGGTTTCTATTTAAAGGTCACCCATGTTTTTTTGGGAACTGCGAGCGTGATGACCTTGCAGAAACCAAAGGCGACGCCCTCCACCTCAAAGATCGATGAATCCGTAGTCCTCAGGAAGTTTAGTGTTTTTTCGTGGGCTGCGGTGCCCCTCAAGTTTAGACCTTACTGTACCGAGACTGGACATGTTTTACAGTCAGTGTGTGTGACCTCTTGTACCCTCCCTCAGAGGGCACATAGACCGTAGATATGCCTCTAGCTGGAAGCGCCTAGACCCCTACGCATTGGAGATCCGTAAATTTCACACTCCAGACCTGCTCCATGTACGTCCTATAGATATACATGCGTATGCATAGTTGCTCTCTTTATGAACACCCAAATATGATACAATTGCAAATATTTATATTTACATCCCAGCCATGATTTTTGGTATCATTTTTACTGTCCACTACCCGCGAAGGTTGGGATTGCCAGCCGGCACTGTCACGCAAAACACCGTCGTGAATGGTAGTGTGGCCATTTGACTGGATTTAGATTCTCGGTAGGGATCCTTTTGTGAGTGCTGGTGTGTACTGGTTCCCATATGGCGCGGGGAGCTTACGGGCAGGGATAGTATGGAGGTTATTCAGGGGCCGGAAGGAGAACAGAAGGTTCACAAAACCCCAAACCCTAATTAGTTAAGAACCCTGCTATGCTATGCTGTCCGGGCCATGCAAGCAGCAAACCCTAGTTAAAACCGGTTGCCAGCAGAGTTTGCAAGGGTTGACCAGGGGGGTCCTCAGACTAAGGGATGCAGAAAGGGAGCCGAAGCTTGAGGAATGGAGCAAAGCTACCAACCCCCGGGTTCTTATATGAGGACAATATAGGGATTATATAAGTGATCATATAGGGCTTATATAGGGATTACATAGGGATATATAGGGATTATATATACAGATTATAGGGGTTGGGTTTTGGGATTAGGGCTTAGGGTTGTCAAACTCACGGTTTTTTTTTGGGGGGGCGGTGCTTGTACTAGGGGCTATGGTGCAACAGGGACCCCCAAAGAGGCTAGATTTTATTGACATCCTACTGATATAGGTGTATGCTGCATAGGGTTTAGAGGCTTTGAGGTGGATATCCTCAAGCTCAGAGCCCCCTTTCCAAATTGAAGTCGTTATTATTGCTGCCATTTGAGCCATAACCTATACTCCTGAGAGGGGGTTTATTTAAGGGATTATATAGGGTAATATGGGAGTTATGAAGGGGGATACTAGGAGTTTGGACTATGGCTCATATGGTATTTTCCATTTTCTTTTTCCACTTCCTCAAGCCAAAACCCTAAACCTGAACCCAACATATATTGGAGTCGAAATTGGGCCACCCCATCCCCCATTTCCAGAAGGGCTGAGGGTTTATCATTAGGGCTTGGTGATTAGTAGCTTTACTTGCTGGGTAGCGCATACAGTTTTTCTTAACAGAATACACCATGCTTGAAGCCTACAAACTTCAAGTCGGCAGCAACAAAGGTTTGTCGAAGGTATGTGTTTGTTTCGGGGTCCTAGCGAAAGGGTCTGTCCTCAATCTGATGAACGACAAGAATGGCTCCCAGTTTTGGTGCGTGCTGCCTGCCAAAGCCTTTACCACCAGCATGTCAGCTGTTGCTGAGGTGGATTTGCGCAAGAAGCCCAGGCCGCACGACAAACATAGCGCAAGAGCGCAACTCGCTTCTGCCCATACAGTTCGGGATGTTCACAAGACATATTTTGTTCCAATCACTCTGGGTTCGTTGTTTTCTCTTCGGCACTTGAGATAATGGACTGGAAGGGGCATTTGTTGTGGACTGCTCAACCGGGGTTGCACCTCAATACTCTTTTTGGGCGTTCAGAAACTAGTTGAGGGTTTGGAGTACGGGGTTTGGCGGTGTACGGGGAAGTACGAGAAATAGGGGAAAATAACATGAAATTGCTGTCTCACAGTACTTGGACACCCTTCGCCAAGCATGCACCTTTGTCGTTTGGTAATCCTGACTGACTGTATTGCTTGCTTGTTTGCAAAGCTAGGCGTGTGAAGCTTCAGCATCACTTTGGGGTGCAGAGGGTGCAGGTTCCACATAATGGTGGAATGTTTCGAGGGGGCAGGGCAGAGGCGGGGGCATCTGAGGCATGTATGAGGATTCAGGGCATAACTTGGTAGTGAGCATCTTTCGGAGCCTACATTACTGTCTACGCGGCTCTGAAAGTTACATTTTGGAACTGCATTCTCCACCTTGGCGCATGCAGCAGAGCCCCTGTCCGACGTTGTTCATCTCATGGTGTGTCTCAGGCGGACCCCGCATCCAGTAATAGCGAGTAAAATAAGGGATAATATGGATTAAATTAGGGTCCTCAAATCCCTTTTATATGGTAGTTTCCCACAATGAGGGGAACCCAATATAGACACTACTATACTATAATCCTTATTATGGGAAACCCCAAAGAAGGTACCCCTAATTTTTGGGAAACCCCCATACACCACTATTACAGAACCGGGGGGTCCACCTCAGGTATGTCATAGTGGGGCTCCTCACCCTTCCCCGGCGCCTGGAAGATTCTAACAGAATAGCATCCTTAAGACCCCGCACGGGTGTGGTGCTTTTTGTGGGAACCCATTAAGTAGTTGTTCAAAATAACTGTCCCCAAAATGGCCATAATGCAGGTTCCCTGTTTGGGTTAGGATCCCCTTTTTAAGGAAGTGTATTCCTAATGGTCGCTCCTTTACAAGGACCTTTAGAACACTCCCTGTATTAGGGTTTAGGGTCTAGGAATGCTCCGGGACATTTTGCCTTGCCGTGAGAGCTATGGGGCAAGGCCTCTCCGGAGTGCAAACGCGGTTTAGGGTTTAGGGTTTAGGGTTTAACTGTTTCCTACTTCTTTCATTGTTGGTCCAGTCCCCACATCATTAAAAGATAAAGCCCGCAAGGTATATGAGCCATAGTCTAAACTCCTAGTATCCCCCTTAATAACCCTTATAGTAGTCCCCTATCTAATCCCTATATAACCCCCTTTAAGGAGTTTAGACTAGAGCTCATATAATCCATGCTTTCACTGATTAGGTAAGCTGGTCGTCTGTGGTACGTAGGCATGGATGGCCACTTTTCAAAACCCTGACTCGCCTCCCCCACCATAACTCCAAAGCCCCAGGCCTGACTAAACTGGGTTGCTGTTAAGGAACTTAAATTAAGTTACCATAATGGGTATATCTAGTACATAATAGGGTTTCCCCAATATAGTAACTTAAATTAAGTTCCTCAACAGCAACCCACTAAACAGATGGGGTCCCTGTAGGGTAGTGGGTTTTTGGCCATAATGGCGGTTCAGAGCGAACCTAGACTTTTTAACCATCATTCCTGGAGTCTTTAAATCCCCAAAGCTGAGGAAGCGCATGCTCGTCAAAGCACGTCAGGACAGGCTGGCGAAGATTGCCAAGGCGCATGAGCTGAAAATGATTAAGAGTTGCTAAGACCTACCTGGGTTGAAGTATCGAACGCCCAGGGTTTCAAGATTAAGGCGTACAGGACTTGGGTTTGCGGCTAGGACAGTTGGGGCAGGAGGCAGGGAGCAGCATGGATCCTGACGACTCTACAGCCTCTGAGCCACAGCTGTGTATATTTAAAGTATAAAGAAATTTCATCAAACAAACGATGGGTAGCTGCGTTCGATTCAACCAATACGGCATCTACCGGTTCGGCTAAACTCTAAACCCTAAGACGCTCGGTTTAGCGTTAAGAGGTGGGTTTGGGGAGAGGGGTCAGGGTGAAGCAATACCCTTCTGGAACGGTCCCAAGAACACATGCCTTCAGCCCACAGTCCGCCATGAGGGATGGCACTGTAGAACACTGAATTTTTTCCAGCCTTACTTTTTGATAAGACTTACATAATTACAGTAAGCTATACCCTGAAACCTTATTTGGAGAACTGCCACTGTATAGCAAATCCTACCAACCCCAATAGGTCCAAGTTTGCATTTCATCCTCCATGCTGTTTCCACAGTATTCTGAGTCCTTAGGCATAGACTCGGAGCTCCTACATTTTCAAGAACGTAATCTTACATGGTTAACCGACAACAAATCACAACACTGGTACTGGTGGTGTGTAGGAAGGGATAGACCCCAGGTGTGTCAGGTGCTGTCCCATGGTCTCCTGTAGCTATTGAACCCTCAACCCCAAAGTACCTAAAGCCCATCCCCGAAATCCTAAACCCGAAAGCCTAGAAATCCCGGCCATCCAAAATGTGTGGTCGTAAGGAAGGATCTGAAAGGCACTCAGGCCTCCAGCTGCTTAGGCTCCAGCTTTTTTATAGGGAAGCCCGGCAACTGTTTTTTGGGCTTAGGGGGTGCTTTAGGGTTTTGCATGTTTATATGTCTTATCCTTTTATGACCACATAAGCTGCTGTATAGATCGGAAGTACATGATGTGAATGTTAGGGAACGAGGCAGTCCGCCTCTAAAACGCAAAACCCCTAAACCCACATCATTGAAAGGGCCTTGGAAGTCCAAATTCAGGCACTGTGCCTGCAGCTGCCCCTGGTCGGAGGTTCAGGGTAGTCAGGACACAGTTGTAATTGACACCTGCTGCAGAGCCCCACTAAAACCATGGCTGGAGATTAGGGGGCTCATATTTTGGTTGTAAGGCATATATCTAGCCTGAACCTGCAAGCATACGCCGAAAAGGTGGACGCATCATCTTAACAAACTTTTCTAGCAGCTCCCACATCAAAGCCTGAAACTGCAAGTATACCCCGAAAACGTGGACGCATCGTTTTAACAAACTTGTCCAGCAGCTCCCACACAAAGCCCTTCGACGAAGGAAGATCCCGAAAGGGCACGCCACCTCAACGAGATATATCTTACCCGGATCAATCACCTGCAAAAGGCGAAGAAGGAACTCAAGGCCATATGTAGCTTCGTGTTTAGAGGGTTTTCGGTTGTGCGGTTTGGGCTCTAGGTGCCGGAGGCAAGAGGGTTTAGGTGCACTCAATGTTGAACTATCTACCTGCTGCCCCGATGAACCCACCCACACACCTCGCATCGCATTTGTTTTTGCTGCGCCGGAGCGTAAACGCGCAATCCTGCATACTTGGCCGACCTCTCCGGATGTGGCCTGCGTGGGACGAGCCACACATTCGAGATGTTTCAAGGGCCCGAAATACTGCGTATACCACGCATTGCATTTTACGATGTGCGACTGCACTCGATAACCAGAGCATCCATGCGCAAACCATAATTCCGTTCGTGTTCCCAGAGCATACGATAACCAGAGCATCCATGCCCAAACCATCATAACCTTCGTGTTTCGAGAGCATACGATAACCAGAGCATCCAGGCCCAAAACATAACAACGTTCTTGTTTCAAGAGCATACGCTAACCAGAGCATCCATGCCCAAATCATAGTAACGTTCGTGTTTCGAGAGCATNNGAGCATACGCTGACCAGAGCAACCATGTCCCAACCATAATAACGTTCTTGTTTCAAGAGCATACGATAACCAGAGCATCCATGCCCAAAACACAATATAACGTTCGTGTTTCGAGAGCATATGCTCACCAGAGCATACGCTCGCCAGAGCATCCATGCCCCAACCATAGTAACGTTCGTGTTTCGAGAGCATACGTTCACCGCAGCATCCATACCCAAACCATAATAACGTTCATGTTTCGAGAGCATGACGCACTGCGCACGTACCGCGAGGATCGTGCCGGCAAAGTCGGCTGCAACCCCGCGCACTTCGCAGATGTGCTCAAGGACAGCCACTGGCTTTTTGCTTGAGACAAGAAAAAGAAAACAATTGTTGCACTGCTTTCCTCACCTCCCGAAGCTAGAAATCACTGGCAGGGCCAGTAGATCCTGCGCGCGCACGTTTGCGCGCGCGTGAACAGGTCCCTGGGCCGTTGTTAAAGGGGATACTAGGAGTGTCCGTTTGTTTTTCTATTTTCGACCCCTGTAGTACCGGTGTCGAGGCCGAGCTGCGAACACGTCCTCTTCCTGCTCCCGCTCGGCGGCCAGCATGAGGCATGCCAAGAAGGTGCAGACAAACCATGGCAGCATGTTGCACTACCGAAGGAATCTCCGAGGAGGTATGGGCCGACGAGGGGGCTCTCATGTCAAAGTTTGCCTTACAGCCACCTACTTGGGCCTTCTGAAATTCTTGTGTGAATCTGGGTTGGCTTTGCAAAGGTCGGGGTCGCCCTGCATATCAGAGAAACATAACATCCCCCTCCTGCAGACCCAAAAATGTTGCAAAAAAGGTAGTGGATCAGAGTCTCCAATCTGCAGGCCGCGCTGTTCTAAGTTCCGCCTGGAACTCACTACGCCTCTTTGGTAGGCTTGAGCACGGTGCGGCTCCAGCTACCCTAGACTGCTCTGTACACTCTTTTCGAAACTTCTGAGAGCAAAAACTTTATCTTTAGCAACTTTTCATTTACAAACTACTTGCACGAGGGTTAGGCGCCGTTGCATGCAGGTGACAAAGAGCAGATCATCAGAGAGAGAAGCTTTAGCCATTCTGGCTAGCAGGAGGCTTTGGAAAATTTTCTTAAAGCTTCTAAATCGTTTGTGATAAGGCGTTCTGTGTTGAAAGAACGCTCCAACAACAGGCTGTTACCTATGAGGATGCAACTCTGCAAGAGGTCCAGGGATTGCTTGGCTGAGAGTAAGAGGGATCACAGAGGTGGCAATTGCCTGTCTTGAGAAAAGGAAAAGGATTGCTGAGCTAAGCAGGCAGCATCGGTTCAAGAAACTCCATTCTTCGCATTGGCTTGGATGTTTTAGTCGAGGAATAAGAGCCAGAGTCTAACTGAACCTGGTTGCCGGACTTAGTAAAACTGCGGATTGCGTGCGCCGCCGTGTCCGACAATTTGCTCATTCCATCTCGAAGTTTGGAGGACCTTCTGGAAAGCTGCCGCAAGTCCAAAAGCCTTCTCAAGTTTTGTAGGGGCTTAGGGACTAATTAGACTACAAGGGATGTAGAGGGACTGTTTCAGGGACCCATTTTTTTATTCCCAACAAACACCAAGGGAGTTGAGCTTGCCATGCTCTATCCAGGCCGAATCACTGGGTCTTTGTTGACGAACTTAAAATCAGTTAGTATAATGGGTATATATAGTAAATAACACTGTTCCCTTATTATGATGTCTTAAGTTCTTTTACAAAGACCCTGATCAGTATGAATTCTTCACATCCATCTCAGGGATGGGTTCAGGCGGGTAGTTACCAGGTGGCTACCCCCGCAGGGAGCCCAGGGAGGGGGAGGGTCAAGAGCCCTCAGTCAGCAGCGAGTCGCGTGAGCGGGAGTCGCGTGGTAGGCATGCAGTGCCAGCTCTGGAGCTGCCCCTTGCTGCCCTGTCCCCACGCCGGGAATCTAGGGAGTTGAAAAAGGAGGGCCGGGAAGGCTCCGAGGCAGAGCAGCCGCAGCTGAAGAAGCTGAAAGATCTGAGTTTTGTTGCAGTGGTGAGGGGCAGTGGCTCCACTTGGCATTCCTCGCACTGTCGATGTGATCTCTCAGTTCTGGCACGCCTTGCGCCCGGTAAATTGACGGATCGATGATTAAATTCATAAATCGTCAATCCCCGAGATTCGACAGACCGATATTCCAGGAGAAAATATACGATGCAGAATTTCCAAGATTTCTTAGCCGCCCCTCCGACCCAAAATTCAAAGATTTTAGAGCCTCTAGCCTTTCCGACGTGCCCTAAAATCTCTAAAAATTAGAGCGGCTAGGAGCCCGCGGGAGGTATTTAACGGAGAACCGGAAAAGCCGGGTCTGTTCGCCGGTCGGCTTCTCAACCAATCCTCTTACGCAACTACAATGGCGGGCGGATTAATTCTGGCATTTTTTAAAAAAAATGTAGATCTGAGAATCTTAGAGATTTCTGTTCAATGATCGAAAAATAGTATAATGATACATATATATAATAAGTTCCTTCTGGGAAGATATGTTCAGAATATGTTGCAAAAAGAATTCTATCGAATAATAATCTAAATCCTAAAGCCTTTTTTCCCACAGCCTCCATGTCAGTGCAAGGCCTCAGTCGGTGCTGCTCAATTGGCAAGCAATGTAAGCAGACAACCCACAATCCAAATGAGCTAGGGTTTGTTACCATTACTTGGGGTTGGGGGGTCATTTCTGAGCTTAAAGTTTCTATAATGTTTACAATGAAGGAAGTGTGCGACCCCTGAGTACAGGGTAAGTTTATATGGGCTTGAGGGTTTGGGCTTTAGGGAAACTCCTAGTATCTTCCTTAATAGCCCCTGTAATACTCCCCTACATAAATCTCCGCATAACCCCTTTTAAGGAGTTTAGACTATAACTCAAATATTGCTAGCCAAGAAACATACGCAACCAGCAATTTGGCTTGTTGGTTTGTTTTTGCCTTCAAAGCTCACTGTGCTGCGTCTTCTTGACTTCGCGCTGCGTCTCCTACGACTTAGGCTTCGTCAGGAGCATGTTTCTCAGCATGAGGACAAAGCCCTTGGGGATAGCAAGAAGGAAGGAAACCTGCCGCTATTTGAGATGAGCTTGAGGCAATGCAGGTCAAGACCCAGCCTTCCATATCTATGCTGAGGGTTTCGGGCTTCGGGGCCTTGCGTGTAGATCCTATTTGGCGGATAAAACGTGAAAGATTCAAAGCAAATGACGTTGAACCTGCTCTGTGCCGTCCGTTCTGTTTTTATATGCACTTTAAGGTAGAGAAAATTTACATGTTACGGGGGCTTCACTCTAAACCCTAAGCCCTGAACTTCGTGGGGGTTTAGGGTTTAAGGTATTTGAGGGAGTGGGGGGGGTGGATCACTATACTGTCCTTATATACTCCATTTGTGATGTTTTTATCCCCTTACAGTCAGACCCAATAAGGCTGTGAGAGCGGGGCCTTCTTTCTCCAGTTGCTTTTCGATTGCTATCAAGCCTGAACACTCACACCTTAAACCCCATTTAGGCTTTAATGGGTTTAGGGTTGCTGGTGTAAGGTTTTAAACCGCATTCAGGCTTTAATGGGTTTAGGGCTTAACCCCCATGTAGATTTTAATTAATGGTTAAGGCTCAGGGTTTAGGAGTTGGGTTTCAGGGTTGATGGTTGAGAAACAGAGCTACCGGACGAGCAAAAGCTGCAAATAACACGGCGTCCTGTGCAAAGGCTTGTTGAACGCGACTCTTAATTTTCCTGATTCTATTCCATTCGAACTTAAGCAGCCGCAGGGAAAGATAGTTGCCACTACGGTAGCTGGAGGAAGTCTTGCACCACTTAGTAGGGTCCTCAAAATACTCCACTAATTGGGATGTGGGGTTTATGAGGTGGTGCAAGGTTTCCTCCATCCGCAGTACTATTGCATGTTCAGGGGAGAATCGAAACCATAGTATTATTGCATGTGAGGAGAAAATCGAAAGTCTGGTTGCTGTTAAGGCACTTAAATTAAGTTACCATAATGGGTATATATGTATATATAGTAAACAATAGGGTTTCCCCAATATAGTAACTTGAGTTAAGTTCCTTAAATCCCTGTATTCCACCCGTTTCCATTTCATTTTCCGTTTCCATCTTTCCTTTATAGGGGGATAATATAGAACCCTAAACTCTAAACCATAATCCCTGAGCCCTAAACCCTAACCCCCAGTGTAGTACCTTAAACGCAGTTTCTTAACAGCAGCCCAGAAGAAGGGCGGAGGTTGAGAGCAGCTGTGCCTGAAAGGTAGGCAAGTCTTGGCCAGCCAGGGTATACAGGGATTCTAAGCAACATAGAGGGTTTATGTTTAGGATTTAGGGTTTAGGGTTTATCTTAGGGTAAATCCCGGACCTTCAATCCTTCTTGAAAACCCTGAAGCCCACCAACCCCCTAAACCCCCAAACCGTAAACATGAAACACTGAATCCCACCAACCCTAAACCCTAAATCCTACACCCCAAGTCCCACCAACCCCAAAACCTGCCTCCTGGCGGATGACGCTTCCCAAGCTGCTCATGGCATAGTGATCGTTGTCGGCCCCGAAGGTTAAGCACTGGGCACAGGTTGAAGGTTTAGAGTCTTAGGGTTGAGAGTTTAGGGTTTAGGGTTGACAGTCTTGGGTTTAGGATTTAAGCTTCAATTCCGAGGCCTGCACGAAAAAGAAGATAATGTTAATGAATTTCAGGAATATCTCCGAAGGCTCGAACGGGGATCAGAGTGGGTTGCTGTTCAGGGATTAATACGGTAATGTAAACCCATGATTAATAAACCCCCTCCCCTTAATAGGGATTCTAATAGGGATCCTAATATTTAGGCCATTAAAGGAGGGGGTTTATTGATCAAGGGTCTAGAGTAATTTAAGGCTCCATGCCAGAACAGGACAAACAGAGCCCTAAACCCCCCAAATGAGCGGGTTTAGGGTTTAGGCCACCATTCCATTTTAACATTGCTGCAAAGCGCCAAGCCTCGTCGTCCAGCATCAGGGCAATATCCTGCACACAAATAATGACGAGATTTGTTGTTGAAAATTTGGAATCTGCACCCGTCGCAAGAAACTGCAGCAAGTTGAGGTTACCAAAGTCCTCGTAGCTGCATACTGTAAGGACCTACATAATTGCTGTGTCAAAATAACTCTGAGGTGTATTTGAGATACCCCGTAGACATCTGGAACCATAAGATAGGTAACCATGCGCAGAAACAACCCGGTAAGCCCCACTGTCGATTTCATCTTGCATGTGAGTCTCCAGTGTTACCACAATGTTGGCAATGATTTAAGCCCCGAAGCCCTTAACCCCTATTTTTAAGGTCTCCATGCTCATTTCCATTGCCCCTACCGAACCCTACATAAACCCGTGTATCCCTATACGGCCCTATATATGCCTTTACATCATTAACCCTAAGCCCTAAACCCTAAACCCTGCTCTTTTCGGTCATTACAGTAGGGCAGATGGCCCGTCACGGCTAGCGAGGCCAACCTCACAAATACCCGAAGCTGGGCATGTACGGTTTAGGGTTCATCTGTGGGCTTCTTGTGGATGGAAGGAAGAAATTTTGCACCACCCCAAATAGCCCCGATGATGGTAGTAACAGTAGTGTAGGGATACTCAGTGGTATCAGATTTCCTCCAGCCACCGCAGCAACCACCTGGAACTGGGTCCTTTTCAAACCGGTCGTGGGAATATGTGTTTAGGATTTAGGGATCAGGGTTTAGGATTTAGGGTTTAGGGCGTGAGGTTTAGGTCGTCAAGATTGTGGAGGGTCTTGGCTTTCGTCATTTTGAAGAGCGTACACGAAGCCTCCGTCGGGAACTTCCATACGCTTAACTCTTAAGACTTTGAAATTGGAATCTTGGATTGCTTCTCGAGCGCCCTTCACAGGAGTGACAAGGTCCTCTTTCTTGAAGATAAATCCCAGCTGCACATGGTAGCCCAGAAAGATTCCCTCCTCGCCAGTAGGCGCAAACTT